>ML459154.1:23240-34416 GCA_005239535.1 Nicotiana rustica | reverse complement strand
TTACCCCCTGCACCTTGTGTGCAGATCCAGGTACACCGGGACCCGGTAGTGGATATTGAGCAGCTGTCAGATTTTCATTGGAGTTGTCGAGGTAGCAGCTGGCGATCGCGACCTCGTCTTCTCTTTCTTATTCCACCTGTTGCTCTTATTTTGAGTCTATATTGTCTATTACTTCATTTCTTTATTTTATAATATAGCAGCTCATGACTGAGTGACACCGCATCCGGGGTTGGAGATTTTAAATTTTGTTTCAAATATTATTTTTAAACTTCAGACTCTTAGTATTATAAATAATTTCGTTTAAAAATCATATTCTTACTGGAAATTGAATTTAGCTTAGTTAAAAAGGGCGGTTCGCCTGGCTCCACGACAGGCGCCATCACGACTCTGAAATTGGGTCGTGACATTTTCTTGCATGAACAACTGTATGTTGCTCTTTCAAGAGGGATATCAAGATTGACAACATAAGTTTTGGTTAAGGCAGAGCAACCAGAGAATTAGGAGGAAACATACACAAAAAAATATTGTCCACAAAGAAGTGTTTGTTAAGATACCATCACAATAAATACTTTTAAACTATAATATATAATTTATCTAACTAACATGACAAAATTGATCATTTGTGTACGTTTTGATGATATCCTTTTATTTTAAATTTATGTATTATGCTAATGTAATAATATTTTTCGGTATTTAGATGATTGTTGTATTATTATACATAAAATTTCTCTCATTAATTAAATTTTAATATTTCTTTATATAAATAAATATTTAAATCATCACGTGTCATTATTAACATACAACACACGTTCATAGATACTAATAAATATAAATATATAATAGGAGTATATGAAAATAGAAATTAATCCAGATAATAATTGTACCTTTTATTGATCTTCTTTGTCTTTCTTCGAAGTAATTGACATCGGACATCGACTCAAATATCTAAATTAAGCTGCTTTCTCACTCGATTAACTCTTTCTCGAACAATATAATTTCAGTAAGATCACAAAAGGTCCAATTTAATTCGGTTGCTAATATCCTCAATTTGCATTCAATAAATTTCACTTTCCTCTTGTGAATCAACAATTAGCAGAACCCACTGGATTAATTACTTACCCATTAATCACGATAACTATCGGAATTAAACCGAAAAAGGCATGAAAAAGACATGTTAACAGGAGCACTTAAGTAACTCTTCCAAAATCTTCTTCATAAAATAAAGACCATATTATTTTGAAACTACAACTTGATATGTATCTTCAATCTTGCCAAAAAATGCTATTTTACACTTCTCTTTCTTTATTTTACTTCTGGGCCATTTTCAAGATTTTGAGGCGATTGAATACGGGTGTAGGAGAAATGAAGCATTTATATTGTTGGAGATCAATTTTAATTTTTGTGAATGTATTGTCGCGACCTAAAATTCCACCAAAGTTATGATGGCCTCTAACCTCACTTACTAGCCAAGCCAATAATAAATATGCGGAAATAAACTTCAACAACAATAAGAAACAACATTAACTGCGAAATAACATAAATAACTGAAGTACAAATGACAATACAACTTAAACCACCCAAAATTTAGTGTCATTGAGTACATGAGCTCTATAAAGTACTAAATATAAAGTCTGAACAAAATACAGTACTTGCCGAAAGACTAAAGTGTAATGACAATGGACAAGGGATGGGACTTCAAGGCTTGTGAACGAAACTACAGTGCTATCTCAAAATCACCAAGCAAATCTGAATAAATCGCTCACTAGTAACCACCGCTATTAGCAAAATCTGGATCTGCGCATGAAGTGAAAAGTATAGTATGAGCACAACCGGCCCCATACACTCATTAAATAGCAAGCCTAATCTCGGAGAAGACAGTGGCGAGGTTGGCAAAGTCTGATGCCCATTTCCAACAACCAACAATAAATGCCAACATAATAATAGCATATAGAAAAAAGCAGCTCAAATAATAACAGGCTTGACTCTAACATAATAAAAGAAAAAATAGGCATGCTTATTAGGAATGTCGTCAACGCATTAATTTTTTCACAAAAATCATTAAGACGGAGATTTATCAAGGTAAACTATAAACACCGAGTAGAGATATCAATATCAATTAGCATGAGAAAAATACAACTCTATGGTTGCATGTCAATTATGCATGCTAAATTAACAATATCACAATTTAATAATCAAGTATACGCCATCTTAACACATTCATAATACCTGGCACAAGTACCCTTCAATTATACTCTCATGGTGTCTGACACAATGTCCCTAAATCATACTCTCACCACTCTTATGATGCCTGACACACTGTCCCTGATTCACACATACACACACATACACGCACTCAACATTGTACGGATGTGTGACATAAGCCCCTCATTAAGCACATATCGTGTGTCTGCACTCATAGGGTTATTACTTAACTTCGGAGAGATGAATCCTAGCCCAAGCGCTAATCGAATAAAAAGTCAACGACCAAAATCACTCAACCCCAATATGGGCCTTTCACGCAAGCGTCACCTCACAATCAATAACAACACGACCCTATGGCCCAATATCAGTCATTAATCCGCTCAAGTATAGCTCTATGACATAAAATCAGTCATCAATATCCTCAAGCCTCAATATGTCAACATCTCACATTACTATAATTAGAATACCACACATAATATACCAATGTGCCACAACTCAGCTCAAAATCGTGTTACACACACAAGGACACTAGCAACTTATGAGATAATATATAAAGAATGCACAAAGATAGATTTATAACAAGAGGATATAATATCATAACTGAAAAATATGACTACGGCTAAAGCCAATAATTCAACATAGAGCCCTATCGTGTCTCAACACATAAGAAATAGCCTAACGTAATTTCTAGCATGGATAGTAGCTCGTGTAGTCATACAAATGGAGAAAATATGATATCAAAGAGGCATCATAGCAAAACAAGAAATATAATAGCTTAAGGTCTACTTAGATCATGAATAACCACGGTGAATGTGTATACGCTCGTTATCTCGCATATACGCCATAATAACCAACGAGAAAACACCCTCAATCCAAGCCTAGGCAAGATACTTATCACATCCAGGCTAGACTTCAACCTCAAATCGAGTCAAACCTTGATCTATCCCTCTAATCACGCAAATCTAAGCTAAACATCATCCAAGGAAATTAACAATGCCACATGAAGTTATCCTAATCCATAAAGCTTCGATCTTGAATAAATTCCCAATAGTCAAACCAGGCTCGCGTGCCCGAAATCTGAAACCAATACCAAAATAAGATGATCCATAACCTGTCGAGGCTAAATATATCATTAGTTTCCAAAATCGAGTCCAAATCGTTACTCAAATCCCCGAAATACACACTCTTAAAGTGTGGACAAAACCCCAAATTTTGTTTTAAATTTCATGTTTTTAGGTGTACAAATTCATGGGGAATCGGTATATAAAAATAAATCCACGTGAAAATCACTTGCTTCAAATGCAGTAGTGAAATTTCTCTCCAAAACTCATTTTCTCAAAGTTTCGGGCATAAAATATGAAAAAATGGATAAAAATCCCAAAATAAAAATTTCTATAATCTGCCAGCAGTAACCATCGCGATCGCGGCACAGCGATCATGATCACGATTCATAAATCAATTATTTCCCCTGACTCGTTCTACGCGAATGCATCCAACATCAAGTGTAAGCGAAGGCCAACCGGCCTCGCCACTCGGAGAGCGCGAAGGACAAGTCGCTAATGTGCTAGTCTGTTGTTCGAACTCATCAACGTCTTCGTGCACCTGAAGTAACATGTGCAAACGCGATAGCCATCTTGCCCAACACTCTGCCATTGCGAGCCCCATCCTGCGAACGCGATGCACAAATTTCAAACTGCCAAAATCCTCCTCCACGGTCGTGATACACTGCAACACACCAGCACATCAGCTATGCAAAACTCAACCGAATGGTCCGAAACCACCTCGAATCACACCCGATCCCTACAAGATCATATCTAATCATACCAAAAACTTTAAATACATTATCCAAACTTATCCGAAGGTTCAAAATACTACATATAACATCAAAATCAAGAATCAAAGATCAAAAATCATTTTCTTAACTTTCAAATCTTCAAATTTCGTCGAACGCATCTGAAACATGCTTAGACATTCTGGATCACAACCAAACTTTGCACACAAGTTACATTCAACTAAACGAACCTATCTAAGACCTCAAAACTATAATAGGAATCTGATAACACCAAACTTAACTTTCGATCAAATCTATAAACTCTCCAATTCTTCAAGGCAAAATACATAAGTTATCCCATGAACTATGCACCAAATCCACATTACACACTTTTTGCAGACGAAAATCGTCTTACACACTCAACCTTTCTGGAATGTGTGTAATACACACTACTATTTCCTTGACCAAATTTTCAAAACTTGTGTAATTTCACGCTCCAATGACATAGTAACACATGTCATTAACTTTAAAAAAAGAAAAAAAAAACATCAAAAAAATATTTGACCCGATCTTCTTCATCAAATCCACCACCATGATTGTCGTCTATTCGATCGGCTACCATTTTTGAATACTCCTAATCTTGCCTTCCCTCTCCGACCACCATTCTTCAACCAAAAATCAGCCAACGTACCATCATCCCTAACCCCCATCTCCACTAGAATTAATTTTCTTTCATATTATTATTCATTAAAATAAAGAATGGCAAGAACCACCATAGAGGGTGGAGGAGGACTGCTGCTGGAGACCAACGCATAGACTGAACTAAAAAGGAGTTGCAGTAGTGAAGGTTGTAATTGAAGACGACATCGATCATAGATTCATCTTCTCATCAACCAATCTTCATTAATTTGGACAAACCCAGAAGATCCATCTTCAAAACCATTATCTTCCACCTTTAAAATTTCATAGGCCTTCAAGCTTCATTATTAGACTCTTCTTAATTTTAGTGAAGGGGTTTCATAAAGAAAAACAAACATAAGGTTTGGGGAAATGGGGGACTGTGGAAGACAACGATGGGAGGAGTTTTTTTCCGTTGAAGAAAGAACAAAACAAAGTAAAAGAAAAAGGAATAAAAGAAAGAAAAGAAAAAGAAAAATCAACTTAAACCATTAGATCAATTTTATTAGATCTGGATGGTTCATATAGAGCATCAGATTTTTTTTTTTGTTTCTTCTCACGCCTTATTTTGTTGGAAAAACACGCGCTGGCCACGTAGGCGAAGTGGTTTGTATTAGGCACATTTTAGAAATGTTGAGCGTAAGGTTATTTTTGTCCGCAAAAAGTGTGTAACGGGGATTTAGTCCATAGTTCAGGGGGTAACTTATGTATTTTGTCATTTTTCAAATTGTCAACTTTCGATAAAAAGAGCCAAAATCATTTAGGAGTATCCAAATTTAAATCCGAACATATCCCCAAGTATAAAATCATCATACGAATCTATTGAAATTATCACGGTTGTTTCCTCAAAAACCAAACCTTGGTCAACTCCTTCAAACCTTAAGCTTCCAAATTGAGAATTACTCTTCTAAATCTGGAATCTCTTGACTATCGAAGCCAACCATACACAAGTCATAACGCATCATATAAAGCTACTCAAAGTCTCAAACCGCCAAATTAAATGATAAGCTCAAAACCACTGGTCAAGTCGTTACACATATAAAGATTACTTTTAAATTGCAGGCAACACGTTTATTGCCTGTAGAAGCAAAAAGATAATATTACAATTTTGGACAGGTATGTGTTTATTCCTTTTGCATTTAGGGGTCTTTTAGTAGGATGTATAAAGGAAAAATAATACTCCCTATATATCAGTTTATATGGAACTATTTCCTTTTTAGTTCATGTAAAAATGAATGATCCATTTTTGTCACGACCCAATTTTCAATCTAGGTCGCGATGGCACCCAACACCGATGTTAGGTAAGCCAACATTAATCAACTAATGTGTTTCATTTATTCTACCAAAACATTTTCAACATTTACTTAGCTTAAATTTAAGGCATTCGATAACAACGATTAGTTTAGGCAATCTAAAGCTGAATGACCAAGTGAAGTCATAATTAAGTAATTATATCCCAAAAGAATAGTCTACTAATGTGTGTGCCAGGACCTAGTGTCACAAGTATGTGGGCATCTAGTATAATGTACAAAAGAATATATCTATCCTATTGCCTGAATATAATAGACAGTCGAAGCAAAAGAGAGACTCCAACACGCTGCTGAACGGCATCAGAAGAGAGCAGCTCACCGTGGAATCTCGACCTAGATATCAAGATGCTCTCCGGATGGGTAGCTAGATGCACCTGCCTCAGATTCTGTACAATTAAGTGCAAAGCATAGTATGAGTATATAAATAATATGTACCCAGTAAGTATCTAGTCTAACCTCGAAGAAGTAGTGACGAGAGGTCGACTTGACACTTACCAGGGCCAAACAATATATAGTTAAGTATGAGTCTAAGCATGGATATAAGGCTAGGTAACAGATAGCAACAAGGAATCACAAGACTTTTCATAAATATACATTTCAATTTCTATCATTTCAATTGACAATTTATATTTCCAGGCATTTAAAGCAGATTAAAGTCACCGAAAAGTGCCAAGCAAATAGCATGCGCATATAATGTCGAGGGTGTACGGTCCGATCCAACAAAATAATAAAAATGTGCAATGCAAAAGGGTCGAACGGCGCGAACCATATATGCATCTATTAACCTTCCGAGGAGAACGACCCGCTCCCATGAGAGTAGTGGAAAGGATCACCCCGCTCGCAGAATATAATTGCGAAGCGGTTACATATAAGCATAACATGTTTTTCCTCAATCCCGTTTTAAAAATGATAATTTACTTGAAACCTTCACATTCTTGAAAATCTTGAAATGAATTCTCATCCAACAGAAATAGAGCATATAATAAATTAACAGTGTTCACAAAGCATGGTGTAAGCCTAAAACTACACGGACATAACAGGAATAGTAACTACGTACGGACTCTCGTCACTTCGTGCGCACATAGTCCCCCATAAATAATCACATAGTATATAAATTCACCTATGGGACATTTCCCTCTTACAAAGTTAGAAAGGAGACTTACCTTGCCCCCAAAGCTTACTTCCGAGCTCAAGATGCTCTCAAACTCTCACGCCGGAGCCAGACAAATCCAAAACTATTCAAATATGGGGAAAAACTAATCAATATAGGCTTCAATTCACATTTTCCCTATTAGGGTGATTACCCAAACCAAATTGCAAGATTCCTAAAATTTTCTCCCGGATCCACGTGCCCGGATTTCAAAAGTTTTTGATGAAAATCCTTACCCATAACCTTAGGATCAAGAATATATGATTTTTACTAGATTCCATAACAAATTTCGTGGTTAGATCTTATTTTTATCAAAATCCTAGGTTTTACTCTAATCCCATAATTTTTACTAATTTTTGCATATTAATCTACCCATAATCTATGTATTTAACTCATGTTGTATAGGAATTACTTACCTCAAAGTGCTAGGTGAAAGCCTCATTCCAAAAGCTCTAAAAATCACCTAAATGTAGAAGTGAAATGAAATAAATGGCCTAAGTCCCATTTTTAAAAGTTGTGCACAGCCCTCTGATGTCGCATTTGCGAAACCAGGTTCGCAAATGCGAGGGTCGTAAATGCAACGCCTCGGCCTAGGAGGTGGGGTTCGCAAATGCGACTAAATGGTCACAATTGCGGCTTCTGCTTGGATCGCAAATGCGGCGCATGTGTCGCAAATGAGAACATTGCCTGGCCGGCTCCCTTCGCAATTGCTAAGACTTCATTGGAATTGCAAGGGTCGCAAATGCGAACCTTTTCTCGCATTTGCGAGACCTGCAGCAGATGCCAAAAACGCTAGAAATCTTGTGTGTTTTCCAACCCCTCCTACACGTTCGAAACTCACCCGAGCCCTCGAGGCCCCACTCCGAATACTCACACAAGTCCAACAACACTATACGATGCTCGCGCGATCGGAACACCGAAATCACATCAAAAACTAAGAATTACACCCTAAAACCATTTGGATCAAACTTATGAAGTTTAAGTTCTTCATTCTACTTCCAACGTGCCGAAACGTACTTATACGACTCGGAATGATACCAAATTTTGCGTGCAAGTATTAAATGATATTACAGAACTATTCTGGGTCTCAGAATTTCGTTTAGACCTTGATATCATCTAAGCATGCTCCAAACCACAATTATAGAACTTCTAAAACTTCAAGAATCCAATTTTCACTATTTGGCACCGAAACACTTCCATGTTATCCGAAACATATTCCGTACATACGCCCTAAGTCCGAAATCATCATACGAACCTATTGGAATCGTCAAATCCCGATTCCGAGGTCGTTTACTCAAAATGTTGACCGAATTCAAACTTGACCTTTTAAGCCAACCTTAAGGAACCAAGTGTTCCGATTCCAACCCAAACTCTTCCAAATTCCGAACCAACCATCCCCGCAAGTCATAAATCAATAAAAGCAAGTACGGAAAGTCTTATTTAGGGGCACGGGGTTCTAGAAAGCAAAACAACATGTCGGATCATTACAATTTTAATATTTGGAAATAATTTACCTTTGGGAAATGATTTATAACCTTACAAAATATATATGCCTTATTTTACACATACGTTTTAAAGTCTTTTATTTTTTCTTAAATTCCGTGTCCAGTCAAATAGGTTCACATAAATTGAATGGATGTTTAGCTTTGGTATTATTAATCTCTTTTTTGGCGCTTTTCAACCTTTTGACACGACCCAAAATTTATTAAAGGCCGTAATGGAGCCGGACACCACTGTCAGGCAAGCCAACACTAAATAGTAAATTTAAGTCTCGTTTTAGTACTTTTGAAAACATAAATTTCCTTCAATTTAACTAGTAACAAACGAACTTTAAAGAATAATATTAACGTTTTCAAATTTCAGTACTGAACATCCCATAATCATCCCAGAACCCGGTGTCACAAGTGCATGAGCTTTTGCTAGGAAGTGAATTAAAATACAACAACTGTGCGGAATATAAATTTGGATAGAAATGAAGATACAAGTACTCTGAAGGAGACTCTGCCGGCTGTGGATCAACTCATAAAATGCAGCTCACCTAAGTCCCCGTATCAACCACGCCACTGCTCCCACAAGGCCACTATCCATACATATACATTTACATCAAAATGTACATCAAGTGTAGTGGGAGTACGAAAACAACGCGTACCCAGTAAGTATCTGATGTTTAGCTTAAAGTATATATATTTTCATGTATATCGCCTCATATTTTACTTTTGTTCGTGAGTTTTAGATGTTAAATGTGATGATTTATATTAATTTGAAGTATTTTTATGTGTAGGAATGATTCGGGATCAATTGGGGGCGAAACGCGCGAAATTAGAGCCAAAACGGACGAAACCGGGAAAAAGCAATTTTGGGCGCCACCTGTGGCGCTGGAGGCAGAAACATTATTGTGGGCAGCGCCCTGGTGGGCTCCCGGCTCTACCCAAGTCTCCGGTGACGAGATTTTTTTCTATTTTGCCCGGGACACGGTTATTTCGGCCCTAAACCTACCCAACACGTATAAAAGCAAGTCTAAGCTTAATTTTGAGGGGTTACACGCCACTTTGGAGGAATAATACACACGGAATTTCTAGGGAGCGAAGGATTCTCAGTTTTCTTCATCTTTTTCTAGTATTTACAATTAATTCAATACTTATGCAATTGTTTGATTTTAGCATGAGTGGCTAAATACCCATTGTTCTGGGGTTGTGATTTAGCCATGAATATTGTTATTCGACATTAGCTTAACCTTGATTATGGTTCACTATATATATGATTGTTTCTTCAATTCTGTGTTTAATTTCTTAATTGTCTGGCCAACATTTAGGTTCTATATACTATCTATGTTATGCTTGGGAAAGCCGTGTATAGATTAAAGAAGAATTGAAGAGGGCGCGATCTTAACCCTTCAGGGGAGCGTACTTGTGGTTAGGATAGGAATATACCTAGTCACCATGCTTAATTAAATATCGTAATCTTAGTGTGTTCTAATAGATTAATTTCATAGGAATATAGGCGTTAATCTATTGAGAATAGGCGAGTAGTTCTTCGGGAGAAGGCTATGAGAGAAATTATCGATTAATTAGCAACCATGAGTGAATTATATGAAAGGGAGAGTTAATTAGAACACAATACGAATGGCGAATCAATCACAACCCTGGAATATTTATCTCTATTGAATACACAATAATCAACTCGTTACTTGATAATTAGTTATTTCTTAGAATCGTAGTATAATATAGTTACATTCCTGTATTTTTATTTTCTCTTGATTTAATAACAATTATAGTTATTTAGTAAGTAGTTTACACAAGTCTCTGTGGGTTCGACACTCGATTTATCATTATATTACTTGTACGACCACATATACTTCTGTGTGCGTTTGGGACCAACAAGTTTTTGGCACTATTGTCGGGGATCTGAATATAGATTACTTTCTAGTTTTCACTTTAATTGTTTATTTCATCTAGTCTAACGTTACTTGATATTTTCTCTAATCTCGGGAACTTTGATTGAATGAGTAGGGTCAGAAGCCAGGACAGACTTGACGGCTTCGACCCCGAACCTGAGAGAACATTTCACAGGAGGTTGAGGGAAGCAAGGGATACAGACAACATTTAGGACCTCATTCAAATTCCTGGGAACATGGCAGAGGAACAACACATGGTTGTTCAGGAGGTAGCAATGCCCAGTATTGCTAATGTTACCTCCAGCATCGTGAAGCCCAGAATCACTGGGTACTTTGAGCTGAAACAGAGCATGATCCAGCTACTTCATGCAAACTGGCAGTTTATGGGTCTTCCACACGAGGATCCACATCAGCACATTCTGAACTTCTTGAAGATTAGTGATACTTATATCACTAATGGGGTCACGCCAGATTATGTGAGGCTCACGCTTTTCCCATTCTCTCTGTTGAGTGAAGCAAAGCGATGGCTAAAGGCAGAACCAGCTAATTCCATTACAACATGGAATGATTTGGCGAGAAAATTTCTAGCAAAGTTCTTCCCTTCAGGCAAGACTGCAAAGATCAGAAGTGAGATAGTCTCATTTAAACAGAAAGCAGGCGAATCTTTATAT
>ML459154.1:6461-18312 GCA_005239535.1 Nicotiana rustica | reverse complement strand
TATATATATATGTATATATATATATATATATATATATATATATATGTATATATATATATATATATATATATATATATATGTATGTATGTATATATATGTATATATATGTATGTATGTGTGTATGTATGTATGTATGTATGTATGTATGTATATGTATGTATGTATGTATGTATATGTATGTAAGTATGTATGTATGTACGTATGTATGTATGTATGTATATAATCCAAGTATTTAACTTGCAATATGTGGCAATCACTTACCTTGACATGGAAGATGAAGATGGAGCTCCAAAATCGCCCCTAGGTCGGCTCCCATGGAGGAAATGAGATGAAATGAGCCAAACCCATTTTTGCAAACTTATACAATGCCCAAGCGATCCTTCATCGCATTCGCGATGAACAGATTTCTCAAAAGTCATTTCCAAACTCTTCTAAGATAGCCTCTAGTATAATGCCAATAACTCTTTGTGAAAAACTCCAAATGACAAATGGTTTGATGTTGTGAAAACCAGACACCAAGACATAAAACTTTCTATGTTTCGGTCATCTCGCAATTCCCTATAGATTTTGAGATATAAGCCGCTAAAGTCAGCCCTGTGCAACACAAATGTCTTCTTCATCTTCCCGGATAGCATGTACTCTACCAGTCATAACTCTTTGTACACAAATCCAAATTCAAAATGGTTTACCTTTCTGAAAACTAGTCACAAAGGGATACAACTTTGTTTTTGGATCATCTCCAAATTCCTTATAGATTGTGAGGTATGAGCCTCTGAAGTCAGACCTTCGTAACAAAGATTTTCTTCTTCGCGAACAGGAAGAACAAAATCCCTGAAGCCAAATCCTTCTTCGCAAACGCGAGAGGATCCTCGCGAACGCGAAGAACAACACCAGACACCAGCATCAGCTATTGCAAAACAACTCGAAATGATCTGAAACCACCCCGAAGCACACCCGAGGCCCCCCGTGCCCCGTCCAATCACACAAATCAGTCCCACAACACAACACAGACCTGCTCGAGGCCTCAAATCACATCAAACAACATCAAAATCATGAATTGCACCCCAATTCAAGCTTAATGAACTTTAGAATTTCGAACTTCTACATTCGATGCCGAAACTTATCAAATCACGTCCGATTGACTTTAGATTTTGCACATAAGTCACATTCGACGTTACGGACCTACTCTAACCTCCGAAACCAGAATCCGACCCCGATATCAAAAAGTCCACTTACGGTCAAACTTCTTATGACCTTCAAATTCTAAATTCCGCCAAATGACTCCAAAATGACCTACAGACCTCCAGATCCACTTCCCGACGCGCTCCCAATACCAGAATAACCATACGGAGCTATTCCAAGACTCGGAATCCCAAAAAGACATCAATAACATTGAGTGCACTCCAACCCAAATTTATGAAATTCTTTCAAAATTCCAATCTTCCACCATAGGTGCCGAAACACTCACGGACTATCCAAAACCCGATCGGACATACGTCCAACTCCAAAATCATCTCCGAACCTACTAGAACCTTGAAATCCTGATTTCGAGGTCGTTTACTCAAAATCAACCCTTAGTCATATTCTTCCAACTTAAAACTTCTATAACGAGAATTCTCTTTCCAAATCCTCTCCGGACTTCCCGAATTAAAACCCTGACCATGCGTGCAAGTCATAATACAGTGCAGAGTTAGATTTCTGAGCTCGTAATTTAGAGACCGACCACGGTTGAGATCAGCCAATATCGAGACCAAGCAGAACGGAGATCGATCAAGGTCGATGAAAGTTTACCTAGTCAAAATATGGTAAGCCGAAACATCCGTAATCGAGCAAGGATCACGACGAAAATCTCGTCATGTATCAAGATGAGGCCGATTAATTAGACAATCATGGAATTTTCTAATGTATTTAGATGTACCCTAAGTAAGACTTCCCTACTATATAAAGGGGGTCTAATCATTTGTAAAGGCATCATATTCACGCAATACAAAGCAACATACTACTCATTTTTTTAAGCTCTCAATACTCTGTTACTTAGTTCATATCTCATTTTGCTCATTCATTTGGTTCGAGGATAATTTATCTCGAGGCCAAAGCTGCACATATTATTTGGTTTACTTTTATTTTTCTTTACAATCAATTTCAATATCAATTTGCATATTTTCTCAGTTTGTGCCAAGTGAAATCATGTGTCCTTAAAACCACATATAAATTCAATTGTTATCCATTTTTAGGGTAAATAGTTTGGCGCCCACAGTAGGGCTAAGGATAATAGTGATTGTCTGGTACTAACGTTCATAACACATACTATTTATACTTGTTCTTGTGAGTATTTTTTATTCCAATATCAGAATGTCGAACTCCCAAGAAGAACCCACACACATAGATAATGGCCTTGGTTTCCACGGCGAGAACGACAACATAGCCGCCCCAGGGAACAAAGTACCTCCAGTTCACCTCAATGGAGTCCCGACCGTAGACCCAATCGACGTCATTTCCCATGTTTCCATTAATAAAAATTTGGCCGTCGACCCCAAGAATAGCGTCCGCATATACGTTCGATCAGCCAGTCAAGCGCATAGGCTGGCGAAGAAGGCGAGATCAGCCTTCTAGTGATATTAAAAATGTTGCAAGATCAACAAGTTTCAATAGCACAACTCCAAAACCAGAACCATGTACCGAGCAGGGTCGAGCCCGAGCCATCGCAGGAAGTTGTTCATAGGGTCGAATCGGTGTCAAGAAGGTCAAACGAAAATGAATCAGGGACCGACCCTACAATCATCAAGAAGATCTAGGGGTTGACAAAGCGAGTTGAATCGGGGGAGAAGAAAATTGAAGCAAATGACAAGAAGGTGGAAACCTATAACTCCAGGGTAGATCAAATTCCGGGAGCACCACCGATTTTGAAGGGTTTGGATTCAAAGAAGTTCGTGCAAAAGCCCTTACCTTTGAGCGTGGCTCCTAAACCAATTCTCAAGAAGTTCCGCATTCCAGAAATTCCCAAGTACAATAGGACGATCAACCCCAACGAGCATGTCACTTCTTACACATGTGCGATTAAGGGGAATGATCTGGAGGACGATGAGACCGAGTACATATTGTTGAATAAATTCGGGGAGACCTTGTCAAAGGGATCAATGATATGGTACCATAATTTCCACCCAACTCCATTGATTCTTTTGCCATGCTTGCAGATTCCTTCGTTAAAGCACACGTCAGAGGTATAAAGGTCGAGACTAGGAAGTCGGACCTCTTCAAGGTAAAGCATAAGATAACGAGATGCTTAGAGAGTTTGTGTCTCGGTTCCAAATGGAACGTATGGTTCTACCACCGATCGCTGATGATTGGGCTGTTCAGGCCTTCACTCAAGGATTAAACGTACAAAGTTTGGTGGCATCACAACAATTAAAGCATAACTTGATCGAATACCCAGCCGTTACCTGGGCCGATGTGCATCATCGGTATCAGTCAAAGATTAGGGTCGAAGACAACCATCTAGGGACTCCTTCCGGGTCTATTTATCCTATCAGTCCTGTCGATAGAATCAAAAGGGACATTGACCGGGAACCACGGTTAAACATGGATCGTTACCAACCACATAATGGAGATCGGAGAAACAGCAGACCTGGACGAAACCCCATTCCAGTTGAAAGGATAAATGATCGAGGTCAGAGCTCTCAAGGGATCATGAGAAAGAATGTTTTCGACAGGAATGTCAACCCCAAAGAAGCACCATGGCTGTCAAAATATAACTTCAACGTTGATGCATCAGCTATCGTATTAGCCATCGGACGCATCAAATATACTAGATGGCCTCGACCTCTGCAGAGCGATCCAGCCCAGAGAAATCCCAACCAAATATGCAAGTATCATGGTACCCATGGCCATAGAGAATAAGATTATCGACAGCTAAGGGAAGAAGTATCCCGGTTGTTCAACGAGGGGCACCTTCAGAATTCTTAAGCGATCGCGCCAAGAACCACTTCAGAAACAGAGATTCAAACAGACAAAACCAGCAAGAGGAGACACAACACGTGATCCACATGATTGTTGGAGGGGTCGATATTCCTCAAGAACCAGTATTGAAACGCACCAACGTGTCGATCACAAGGGAGAAGCGAACTCAGGATTATGTACCGGAAGGAACCTTATCTTTCAATTATGAGGACGGAGAGGGGATCGTGCAACCCAATAACCATGCACTGGTAATATTTGTACTTATGAATACGACTGAAGTTAAACGTGTTTTGATTGATCCAGGTAGCTCGGCCAACATGATTCGATCGAGGGTCGAAGAACATCTCGGCCTACAAGATCAAGTTGTGCTCGCGGCCCGAGTACATAATGGATTAAACATGGCAAGTGAAACCACCAAAGGCGAGATAACTTTTCCAGTGAACGTGGTCGAAACTATCCAAGAGACAAAATTCCATGTGATCGAGGGCGATATGAGGTATAACACGTTGTTCGGGAGGCCATGGATCCACAACAAGAGAGTAGTATCCTCGACCCTTCACCAGGTTCTGAAGTTCCCCACATTAGAGGGATTTAAAATAGTCTACGGGAAGCAACCCTCCGCAAATGAAATCTTTTCAGTTGACGAAGTGATACCAATATCGGCACTCTCATAAAAAAAAGGGTCAGATTTGAAGGGAAAACAGGAGGCCAAATAGTAACCACAGACACCGGCCTCGACCTAATCAGAGAAGCAGGGGACTGACGAGGATGATGATTATTGGGTTCCTCGATCCTTCATAGTCCTCGATGATTCTGATGCCACCAAGTCAACGGTCAAAGAGCTGGAACAAACCGTACTTACCGAACATCAACCCGAACGAAAGGTATACCTGGGCACGGGGCTAGCTCCCCAGCTCAGGGGAAAACTTATTTGATTCCTTAAAACTAACATGGAACTTAGAATGTGTGTAGATTACAAAGATCTAAATAAAGCATGCCCCAAAGATTCTTTTCCTTTTCCTAATATCAATTGCATGATCCATGCCACGGTCGGCCGCGAGATCCTTAGTCTTCTCGATGCCTAGTTCGGGACAATCAAATACAGATGAATTCAGAAGATCAGGAAAAGACCTCATTTATCACTAAGTACGACACATACTACTATAATGTAATGCCATTATGATTAAAAAATGTTGGTGTAACTTATCAACGCTTAGTAAACCGGATGTTTGAAAAAAAATAGGAAAATCAATGGAGGTTTATATTGATGACATGTTATTTAAGTCCCTGCGAGCAGAGGACCATTTGAAGCATTTGCAGGAAACTTTTGGTATACTGAAGAAGTACAACATGAAGCTCAACCCAGAAAAATGTGTGTTCGGGGTCAACTCTGGCAAGTTTCTCGGCTTCATGGTATCCAACCGAGGAATCGAGATCAACCCCGACAAAATCAAAGCTATCGAGTACATCACGGTAGTAGACAACGTAAAGGTCGTGTAGAGGTTAACAGGGCGCATAACCGCCCTAGGGCGATTCAACTCGAGGTCCTCCGACAAGAGTCATCGATTCTTCTTGTTACTGAAGAAGAATAATAACTTCACATGGACTCTGGAGGTCCAACAGGCCTTGGAATAGCTAAAATGGTACTTATCGAGCTCGCTGCTACTCACACGCCTAGGACAGACGAACAACTTTACTTGTATTTAGCAGTATCAGAGATAGCGGTAAGTGGAGTCTTGGTCCGAGAAGAACAAGGTACGCAATTCCCTATCTATTATGTTAGTCGGACCTTAGGTGAGGCCGAAACTAGGTATCCCCATCTAGAAAAATTGGTGCTCGCTTTTATAAGCGCCTCTAGGAAACTAAAACCATACTTTCAATGCCATCCCATATGTGTTGTAACAACTTATCCACTTCGAAATATTCTGCATAAACCCGAACTTTCAAGACGGTTGGCAAAATGGGCCGTAGAAATAAGCGGGTACGCTATTGAATATCGACCCCGAACAGCCATCAAGTCTCAAATCTTGACAGACTTTGTGGCTGACTTCACGCCGGCCCTATTACCCGAGGTTGAAAGAGAACTGTCAGTAAACTCGGGTACATCCTCGGGAATCTGGACCCTCTTTACGGACGGTGCTCTGAACGCAAAGGGGTCCGCACTCGGCATCGTGCTGAAACCACCCACATGTAACGTAGTTAGACAATCTATCAGAATTATAAAATTGACTAACAATGAGGCCGAATATGAGGCGTTGATACCTAATTTTTCCTTATATTATTTTCAAAATACATATATATTTTCAAAATAATGCATGAGCATCAATTAGTATTTTTCCATAATTTTCTGTAATTTTAAAGGATTTTTAATTAATTCATTCCATCATTTTATTATTGAAATAATTACTAATTGCATCACAAATAATTTTATAATAATTTTATTGCTTAATTTTATCATTTATATGTATAATAAGCTTTAATTATTTTATGAATAATCATATTTACATCTTTAGGTTATAATTGCAATGACTTTGCAATAATAGCCCATGTGTGCATAATTACTTTATTTTACACGAAAATGACCTTTTATATTTTTATAATATGAAGTAATTATTTAAATCATTTTCATGCATAAATAGAATTATTTCCTTTATTAACTATTTTTATTAAATTAAATGGGTATTTGACATATAGCCTCTTTTATTAATTTTTGGACCTTAGCCCATTAACTACCCCTGCCCAATAATTAAAATAACTCATTACCCATTACCCATAACCCAAACCCAATACTCAATTCTTATACCCGTCCAACCCAGATTCGATCCTGGCCATTGATCTCGGAAGATCAACGCTCCAGGACACACTTGCCTTTTTTAATTACCCAAACGACCTAAACCCTACCCCATTTTCACAAATCCGCCGCCCTTCCACCCCTCTCTTCTCTCTTCTCTCTCACCCCCCCTAACTCTAGCCCGCCGCCAACGAAACCCCCTCGATTCATGGGTTTTTCTTCTATTCCAGGCCTTATCCGGCCTCATATCTCTACTGGTGTTGTGATTCTCATGCTACTTGATGGATTCTCAAGAGATTCGAACCAGACTTGGTTTAAAATCTCTCTTTTCTCGACTAATCCATCTGTATTCACTCTGATGTCTGTGAGTAATATTATTTCCATGTTTTTACGGCTTCAAATCTCTGGTTCAAATCATATTTGACTCACTTCTGTCTATTTTTTTTTTCATAAACCTAACTATTTCTAGCTAAATCAGTTCAGATCTCTTTAGATCTGAAGTGTCTTGAGTTTGTTTGATATTTTTCCTTTAAGATTCTTCCGTTTTTACTATTATTGTCAACCGATTTAACTTTTCCCTAAAGCTAGGATTTGGATTTCTAATAGGGTTTCTGCAAAAATGTTTTAAACGTTTTAAGTATTTTTCAACTCTGGTTTTCTTCTTTGCTTTTTTGAATGATTTTTACTTGAGTTTAATCTCTATGTCTTTATGCCTTAGGGTTTTCAATTATTCTACTATTTGTTATAATGTTTCACCCGTTTACCTTAGCCCTGCCAATTAAAATGATTAATTGATTTACTTTCCTAATTAGGGTTTTAAAATTATGTTTTCCTTAATACTGATATTTCCTTATCAGATTCTTTCCTTATGTGTGATTAATAATTCGTACTACTTTTCTTAATTCCTTTATTGGCTTGATTTATGTGCTTTGATTATTAGAACTGACCTATAATTGATCTCTAGACTTACTTTACCTTATTTAACCTCAATCTTGTCTGCTGATTTATTCCGTGAAAGACTCTCCTTAATTTAAGTAATACTTACTGTTAATTGATTCTTATTAACCCTAATTGATTGATTTATTGATTTTGCATACCTTACCTTATTTATTTTTACTCTACTGTATGCTATAAAAACCTTTCACTGTTCTGATTTCAAAGAGGCTTACACACTTACACTTACACGAACACCTACCTACACACACATAGGCACTTCACAATTTATTTACTAAACAATTCTTATAATTAAAAATTCTCAAAGCTGTTTGTTCTCTCATAAGCTTAAGTTCTTTCTATTACTCTGATTTGCTGCACTGTTTAGCCAGTTGGAAGCCAAGGCTAAACACTCTGGATCCAAACTGCCCTTATATTCCTGTTTACTTTCTTCCTAACCGGTATGCCTTAACTCATGTTATCTTGTTCTATTCTATATGTTTATGTGATTAGTTTATTTCAAACATGTGATGACCCAAAAGGTCATCCCCTATATTTCTAGCTAATTTTGTATTCCGAGATCGTGAAAACCTTATTCTATCTCACCTTGATTTGCGTGCGCATCCCGGGCGTGTAGTCGTGAAGCCTTTATGTGAAAAACTGATAAAAATGATAATTTTGTATTAGAAATTTGAAAAAAGTTGACTTTGGTCAAGGTTTTTGGTAAACAGACCCGAACCCGTGATTTGACAGTCCCGGAGGGTCCGTAGGAAAATATGGGACTTGGGCGTATGCCCGGAATCGAATTCCGAGGACCCAAGTCCAAGAAATGAATTTTTAAAAGAAATTGTTTTCTGAAAATAAAAGAGGTTTTTGAAAATAAAATTATACGTGAAACCTAAGGTATCGGGCCCGTATTATAGTTCCGGAGCCCGGTGACTTCATTAGATGTGATTCGGACCGTAAATGCAAAATTTAAGGTTTAAAGGAAGTTTTGAGGAATTTCATTGATTTTTGATTTAATTCATCGTTTTAGTGTTGTTTTATGTGTTTTCAAACCTCGAGCGAGTCAGTGTTAGGTTATATGACTTGTGTGTGTGGTTGGACGGGGTCCCGGGGGGCCTCGGGTGCATTTTGGATGGGCTTCGGACCATTTACTTCCATTTTTGAACTGTTGTTTCTGGTGTCTGTTGCCCTCTTTCGCGATCACGTAGCCCAAGCCGCGATCGCGTAGTGTTCTGTTTTCCCTGCCCATTTTTCCATCATCACAATCACAGTGATTCTTTCGCGATCGCGATGTGCCCCTGCTGGTCGCCAAAATTTGTTCTCCGCGTTCGCATTCTTCAGTACGCGATCGCATAGCTTCCTGTTCTCCTCCTCTGCGTTCGCGAACTCCTTGTCGCGTTCGTGATGAACAACCTGGGCAGCTTTCCTCTTTCTTCTTCGCGATCGCAAACCATGTTCCGCGATCGCGATTCATTTAACGTCTGGGCAGAATATAAGTTTTCCAAAATCGGGGTTTCATCATTTTTGACATATTTTGACTTCTAGAATTCGGTTTTGGGAGATTCTTTGAGGGTTTTTCACCCAAATCTAATGGGTAAGTGTAATTCCACTATAATTAATTATATTCATGAATTAATTCTTGTTTTTATCATTTAATTTATGTTTTGGGTTGAGGGGATTGTGGGTTTTAAAAGAAAACTTCTAAAATGTAAAATCATGATTTGAAAGATCAAATGTTATCGGAATTGGATAAATTTAGTATGGGTGAACTCGTATCGGAATGGGTAATCAGAATTTGTAAAATTTGTCGAGTTCCGATGTGCGGGACCAGGGGTCGACTTTTGGATTAATTTTCACAATTTTGAATAAGTTTGAAACTTTATTATTCGGAATAGTTCCTTATACGTGTTATGTGTATTTTGAAGTTGTTTTAGTTTATTTTTGAGCCATTCGGAGGTCTTTTCACTCGAGAAGTTCACTTTGGAGTACTGGGTTGTCGTCTTTGAGGTAAATATCTTGCCTAACCTTGTGGGGGGAACTTCCCATTATGATTGAGTCTTCCTTGTTGATTGTAGTCCGAGTATGCGAGGTGACGAGTGTGTACTCGTACTTATTTGCAATTAGATTGACCTTTTAGGATTCGTAGGTTCTTCTGTCACCTGTTTATGTGTTGTAAATGATACATTTGAATCCTTGGTTGTTAATTTCATCATTTCCTTCTTAGATTCGAATTAATTGCTTTTGGATTCCTTCGTTGGCTATTTGATCTTATTTGACTTAACTGAATCTTTTACCGCTTTTATCTCCATGCTATATTTGCTTCCTAAAACTGCCAAATTGACTATGTTAGTGTTATCTAGCTGTATAGTTGTTTAGATGTAGTTAGAACATCCATTTCGTTGGTATCAAGCATGCTCGTGAGTCTTACATTATGATTTATATGATTTTCCCTTATGTGGTACTTGAGTTTAGTCGATGAATATTTATGTGGTTGATGTTTCCTTGATGTTTCCTATTAGTGGGCCCTTGCTTAAGCTGAGTTTTATTCAATAAAGTTAATTGTTTAAGAGAGATTGGTTATAGTTATTTTCCCTTGCCGGGATGATGTTGTTTTCATTGTTGACTCCTTTGTCGGGATGGCATGGTTCTTATTACTGTTTGTATTTTTAATTTCCTTGTCGGGATGTTGTGATTTATGATTCTTACTGTTGATTTGCTTTGCCATGTTTATGTTATGTTAGCACGAGGGGACATTCCGTTCCATGTTATGTTATGTTAGCACGAGGGGACATTCCGTTCCATGTCATGTTACTTTAGCATGAGGGGACATTTTGTGCCATGTTATGTTATGTTAGCACGAGGGGACATTCCGTGCTATGTTATGTTATGTTAGCACGAGGGGACATTCTGTGCCATGTTTATGTTATGTTAGCACGAGGGGACATTCCATGTCATGTTTATGTTATTTAGAACGAGGGGACATTCTGTGTCGTGTTTATGTTACTTTAGCACGAGGGGACATTCCATGCCGTGTTTATGTTATTTTAGCATGAGGGGACATTATGTGCCGTATTTATGCATTATTATTTTAATTATGATTACGAGATTTTATTGAAAAGTGATGGTTTCGAAAGGACTATAGTTGAATGACTTTTACATCAAAGGGATATTTGAAAAACATTCGTTTTGCATAAAAAGATATTTGGAAGTCATTTATTTGGGAAAACATCGTTGGAAATTTCGTATTTTGAAAGAAACTATGCTTTGGTATTTCACTCTGTTAAATATACTTATATATATATATATATATATATATTTAGAGAAAGTATATTTTCAAAGGAGAGCCTCTATGTTAAAATGAGCATATTTGCAAAGTTTTTCATACGAACTGTTATTTAAAGGCTTCCACCAGCTTTATGGATTTTAATTGCTAAGGCTCAATCTGAACATACAGACGTAGAGTTGGGTTATTGAAGTTTTCTATTGCTTTGTGTTTTTCTTCCGATTTGGGTTTGGTTTGATGTCCATCCTTGTGTGTATTCTTATACTATTTCGTGATTAATTTCTGTAGTTTCCTTCCACATTATATCATCATTGTTGTAAATTATTCTGTAAATTCGTAGATAGATGTAGTGTTCGATTATTTCTATATTCATGTTAGTTATCTTGTTAGACCAGTGGTGTCTTAACTAGTACTCGTCACTACTTCATCAGGGTTAGTCTTGATACTTACTGCGCACCGTTGTGGTGTGCTCATACTACACTTCTGTGCATTTTTGTTTGCACAAATCCAGGTATATATTGTTAGTAGCGGTGCAGATGCTGCCGAGGAGACTCAAGGTAACCTTCTTCTGCATTCGCAGGCTTTGGAGTCACCTTCCTGTTTTTATTCAACTGTTGTAATTATTTCCAAGCCGTTGTATTTTTAAGTTGTAGCGTAGAGCTTATGACTTGTATTACCGGTTTTGGGAAAGTTTGTTCATTCAGTTGAGATTCTATATCAGGACTGTTAGTTTTCCTTTTATTATTGTTATTATTTAGAAACTGTTAGGCTTACCTAGTCCCTAAGACTAGGTTCCATCACGATACCCAACAGAGGGAAATTTGGGTCGTGACAAGTTGGTATCAAAGCTCTAGGTTCATAGGTGCTACGGGTCATAAGCG
>ML459151.1:60538-85849 GCA_005239535.1 Nicotiana rustica | reverse complement strand
AAATTAAAATAAATAAACAAAAAGTAACAATTAAAAAAAATGTAACTTACCTGATGGCGAGCAGGCTAGCGCGGCCTTAGCGCTGTCGTAGCGCGGGCGCGCTAGTCTGAAGCGAAGCAGGCAGTGAGAAACCTCACTAGCGCGGGATTAGCGCGGCCGCGCTAGTGGAAAAATTATTGGGGCAGTGAGAAACCTCACTAGCGCAGCCTTAGCGCTGGCTTAGTGCGGGCGCGCTAGTGGGACTATCTTTGGGATAGTGAGAAACCTGACTAGCGCGGCCTTAGCGCTGGCTTAGCGCGGGCGCGCTAGTCCAGGCGTTCCCAATGCTTCATGTCATTTTTCTTCCTTCATGGGAGCTCTTGCTTGCCCCTTTTCTCAAACACCTGCACACGTTAGTATCTCTCCTAAAAACACTATAAACGTTGGGTTGCCTCCCAACCAGCGCTTGATTTAACGTCGCGGCACGACGAGTACAACAATCAATGGGTTTCCTCCCATGAAGCGCCTGATTTAATGTGGCGGCACGACGCAGAGTAAGCGCATTTAAGGATCGCTCAACCTTGGTGGTTCATCGAGACGCACCACAGACACTTCTTTTGTTTCATCCTTTCCCACATACAAATTGAGTCGTTGGCCATTAACCTTGAAGGTGTTGGTGCCATTTTCACTGGTTATCTCCACAGCCCCAGACGGGAACACTTCGGTAACATTGAACGGCCCAGACCATCGGGACTTAAGCTTACCAGGAAACAGTTTCAACCTGGAATTGTATAATAATACCTAGTCTCCTGGTTTGAAATTTCTGTCCACAATGTGCCTGTCATGTAGCCGCTTCATTCTTTCCTTGTAGAGCCTCGTGCTTTCAAAGGCGTNTCTAGCTCATGCAGCTCTGTCAGTCTATTTTCCCAGCAACATCAAGGTCCATGTTCAATTGCTTTAGTGCCCACCAAGCTCGATGTTCTAGCTCCACAGGCAGGTGACAAGCCTTCCCAAATACCAACTTGTATGGTGACATACCGATTGGTGTTTTGAATGCAGTCCTATAGGCCCAAAGTGCATCGTCAAGCTTTTTCTCCCAATCTGTTCTTGTGGTGTTTACAGTTTTCGTGAGCACACTCTTGATCTCACGGTTGGAGACCTCTACCTGTCCGCTTATTTGGGGGTGATACGAGGTTTCCACCTTAGGGCGCACATCATATTTAGCTAGAAACTTCTCGAAGACACGATTGCAAAAGTGTGTTCCCCCGTCACTAATGATGGCTCTCGGAATCCCAAACCCGGTGAAAATGTTCTTCTTCAAAAACCCCACCACCACTCTCGAATCATTGGTGGGGAATGCTCCAGCTTCTACCCATTTGGACATGTAATCTACAGCAACAAGTATATACTTATTGCCGTAAGAGCTGACGAAGGGACCCATGAAGTCTATTCCCCAAACATCGAACACCTCAACTTCCTGAATTGGGTTCATGGTCATCTCATGTCGACGGGATATGTTTCCCGTTCGTTGGCATTCGTTGCAGCCCTTTACCCATTGATGAGCATCCTTGAAAATTATTGGCCAGTAGAAACTGGCCTCTAACACCTTTGCTGCCATCCGAATTCCTCCGAAGTGTCCCCCATATGGTGACGCGTGATAGGCCTGCAAAACAAAAAAATTGTTCTATCTCGGGGACGCATCTACGGATCATGTTATCCATACAAATTCTAAACAAATGCGGTTCGTCCCAATAGTAGTTTCGGCAGTCACGATAAAATCGTTTCTTTTGCACGGAGGAGAGCTCATAAGGGTCAATGCCGCAGGCCAGGTAATTGGCAATATCTGCATACCATGGCACCTCTTCCACACTTGTGGCTAGCAGATGCTCATCTGGAAAGGTTTCTAGAATATCCTCAGACTTAGTCAAATTTTCAGCACCTTCAAGGCATGACAAATGATCTGCGACTTGGTTCTCCGTGCCCTTACGGTCACGAATCTCCAAGTCAAACTCTTGCAGAAGCAACACCCAACGAATTAGGCGCGGCTTAGACTTTTTTTTATCAACCAAGTACCGAATGGCTGCGTGATCAGTGTACATGATCACCTTCGACCAGATCAAGTAAGACCTGAACTTGTCGAAGGCGAACACGATAGCCAACATTTCTTTTTCAGTTACCATGTAATTCAGCTGAGCTCCACTCAATGTCCTACTTGCGTAGTAAATTGGGTGCATTACCTTATCTTTGCGCTGACCCAACACGGCTCCCACAACGTAGTCACTCGCATCACACATGAGTTCGAACGGTTTCTCCCAGTCGAGAGCAACTATAATCGGTGCTGTGACTAACCGCTTCTTTAGTTCTTCAAAAGCCACCCTGCAATCATCAGAAAACACAAATGGGTTATCTTTTTCGAGCAACTTACAGAGGGGGTTTGAAATTTTGGAAAAGTCCTTAATGAATTGCCGGTAGAATCCGGCGTGCCCCAGGAAGCTACAAATAGCTTTGACTGACGTGGGGGGTGGAAGTTTTTCTATCACGTCGACTTTGGCTTTGTCCACCTCAATACCGTTACTCGACACTAAGTTCCCCAAGACGATTCCTTCATGTACCATAAAATGGCACTTCTCCCAATTCAACACAAAATTCGTCTCGATGCACCTCTTCAGTACACGAGTTAAATTTGTTAGGCAGTCATCAAACAAATTTCCCACCACTGAGAAATCGTCCATGAATACTTCCATAATATCCTCCACCATGTCTGTGAAAATGGCCATCATGCACCGTTGGAATGTTGCGGGTGCATTACAGAGGCAAATGTCATTCTCCTGAAAGCGAACACCCCGTAAGGGCATGTGAATGAGGTATTTTCCCTATCCTCCGGGGCAATGGAAATCTGGTTGTACCCCGAGTACCCATCAAGGAAACAAAAGTGAGACCTCCCTGCTAGCCTGTCGAGCATCTGATCAATGAAAGGAAGTGGGAAGTGGTCTTTTCGGGTGGCAAGGTTCAATTTTCTGTAGTCCGTGCATATTCTCCAACCGTGACGGTTCTAGTGGATATAAGCTCATTTTTATCATTCTTTACCACTGTCATACCACCTTTCTTTGGTACACACTGTACTGGGCTAACCCAGCTGCTGTCAGAGATGGGGAAAATGATTCCCGCATCTAACCACTTTATAATTTCCTTCTTCACCACTTCCTTCATATTTGGGTTTAATCGCCTTTGGTGTTCCCTGGAAGGTCTATGTCCCTCTTTCAGGAGAATCTTATGCATGGAATAAGTTGGGCTGATCCCCTTGATATCTGCCATGATTCAACCAATGGAAGTCTTATATTCTGACAGTACCTGTAGTAACTGTTGTTCTTGCACATCTAACAACCCAGATGAGATAATAACAGGTAATGTAGAGTTTGGGCCTAGAAAAGCATACCTGAGATGAGCTGCCAATGGTTTCAGCTCTAACTTGGGTGGTTCTTCAACTAAGGGCTTGGTTGGCGGACTCTCTCTCTTTTCCAAGTGTAGTGGTTCGATTTCGAGAGCCCTCGCCCATACCCCTTTTCCTTCCAATGCTAATACCCACTCTACGAGTTCCTCACCGTTCGCATCATCTATGTTCATCAAACATGCATCCAAAGTGTCCTCAACAGTCAAGGACGCATCATCCTCGTCCAATATCACGTCCATGGCATCAATAAGAGAGCAGTTGGCAAACTCACTCGGTCGCCTCATAGACTTTTGCACGTTGAACGTGATTTCTTCATCATTAAGCCTCATCTTGAGCTCCCCAGTCTCGCAATCAATGAGGGCTCTACCTATGGCCAAGAATAGCCTTCCTAGGATTATGGGAATTTCCTCGTCCACCTGACAGTCTAAGATCACAAAGTCTGCAGGGAACACAAACTTCCCCACTTGCACTAACACATCGTCCAGAATGCCGGACGGTCTCTTCACCGTCCTATCAGCAAGTTGCAGCAGCATGGATGTAGGCCTAGCTCTACCGATACCCAGTCTTTTATAGATGTCCAGCGGCATCAGATTAATGCTGGCCCCCAAGTCACACAGAGCTTTGGCGAAAGCAAAGTTACCAATGGTACAAGGGATTGTAAAACTCCCTGGGTCAGACAACTGTTCAGCAATAGGACGCGTCACCACCGCACTGCAAGTCTGAGTGAGAGTGACAGTAGCCAAGTATTGGAAATCAATTTTTTGGGGAATCAAGTCCTTCATCATCTTAGCATAGCCAAGAATTTCTTTCAATGCATCTATCAATGGGATATTTACCTGTATTTGCTTTAACATGTCCAAGAACTTTTTATACTGCTCATCCTTCTGGTATTTCGCCATCCTTTGAGGGAATGGTGCTGGTGGTCTTTTTTTTTTCCTGTTATCTGTCTTCTCTCCCTTTCTATTATCACTTCTGCTGCTGGCTCTGGGGTTTCCTCTAACTCTTTTTCAACTTCATTCTGCCCCCTGGATTCTCCTTCAGCTGGTTGTACTGGGACTTTGGTCAATGGAGTAGAATCATCAATTTCAATAGGTACTGGCACAAGTGTATATGTCTGCCTACTTTCACGTACCATCTCCTGTTCCAAGAATAAATCTCTGCCATTGCGGAGACTCACTGCCATTAGCTGCTTCGGGCCCTGGTCCCTTGGATTCACCTGAGTATCAGCAGGTAAAGTTCCATGAGGACGATTATTCACTGCATTTGAAATTTTCCCCAGCTGTACCTCAATATTTTTAATGGCTGAGTCATGGGCATCTACTCTTTCACTGATTTTGGCAGTTGACCCAATAACTTGTTGCATCATAGCTTCTAACCTGGAGAACCCATCTTCTTGTCTCCCCCCATGTTGTTGCTGAGGGGGATTGTATGCCTGTTGCTGAGCCTCGTTGTTGTATCCCTGAGATCGTTGGTAAGGTGACATGTTACCATGAGGTCTCATGGCACCCATGTTCCCATTGTTGTGTTGCTGGTGAGGTGGTCTATACGGTTGAACCTGCTGACCCCAAGTCTGACCCCCCTGTCTCTGGCCTCCGTAATTCAACACATAGGTCATGTCTTCTGAATAAGGAACATGATTGCAGTCTGCATTCTAGTGATTACCCATTGGTTGACTAATGCAAGATGTGCATAATCCCCCATTAGTAGTATCTACAATGTGAACTTGCTTCTTAATCCCTGACTCCTCTACCTTCTTTGTGAGAATACTCATATGTATCATTAATGTAGCCATATTCTCAGCCATATTGTTTGACGGGTCTAATGGCACTGAGTGAACAATTGGGGTAATTGGAGCACCCCTAGTAGTCCACCCAGAATTTTGTGCCATTCTGTCGAGTAAGATCTAACACTCTCTCCATGTTTTGCTGAGGTAAGCTCCACTTGCTGATGCATCAACATTGGATTTCACACTATCTGCTAGACCCATGTAGAATCTCTGTCCCAACATTTGCTCAGGAATACCATGATGCGGGCAGATAACCAGCATCCCTTTAAATCTCTCACATGTCTCTTGCAGTGTTTCCATGGGCTTCTGTCTGAAGCTTATAATCTCATCTATTTGCTGTGCTGTTTTGTTAGGCGGATGAAATTTTCCCAGAAATTGCTTGATCAATTCCTCCCATGTTGTAATAGAGTTGATAGGGAGGGAATTGAGCCAAGTCTGAGCAACACCTGTTACCGAGAACGGAAATAATAACAGTCTTAGTGCTTCCGGGGTAACATTCGGCTACCGTTGGGTTTTGCATATGGACAGGAAGTTCTTCAAATGTTGCTGAGGGTCCTCGGCATATGACCCCGAAAATAGCCCCTTATTCTGCAACAAATGCAGCATATTATTCGTGATCTGAAAAGACTCTGCTTCAATATGGGGGAACACAATCGCGGTTGCCAAGTTATCAGCTGTGGGTTGCATAGTGGCGCCTCAGGTGCAATGGGCGCCTGAGGCGTAACATTTCTTGCTACGGGGTTGACCAGCCCATCACCAATAATATCATCATCAATATTAACTCTGTTGTTCAGTTCTGCCATATAAGGTTCTATTGGTTCAATGTTTGTCTGTCGTTTCCTTCTCCGATTGGCTCTGTTCAAGACCCTGAAAACTTTTTCGGGGTCTAGTAAAGCGTCAAAAATGTCACCAATTCTCGAAGAGTTCCTAGGCATGCACATGTACCACCGGTTCAACAAACGTTAGAAATTCAATAAATGAGTGAAATCAAAGAAACTTGACTATAATTAAGAATTTTTGTATATTTTATTCCAACTAAAATTGATAATACCGTTAATTCCCCGACAACGGCGCCAAAATTTGATCACGCTCAACTGTGTCTAATAAAAGACTAAGCGGGCGTTGCAAATATAATCTGGGGTATTATGCCCAGAGTCGAATCCCACAGGGAATTAACGTATCAAGAGAAGCTTTTAAGGTATTAAATTCTTATTAGTCAAACTCCTCAAACTTTATGAATAACAATTGGTGGTGTCATTACTACTACAGCTAAATGAATCTATAAAACTAAGATTAACTAACAAGCAGTTGTAAATAATTAGAATAAAGGTCTAAGGTAATGGTTTTCCCCGTTTTTGATTCCCCTAGTTGTATGTTTCTTATAGTTTTGACTTAGTTGTCTCTATCAATCATGAACTCTCCAGTTATCATAAATCTCTCTCAAGCAATTATGATAATTTACTAGATGCACTCTCTCAAGCTACGCTAGCTAGATACACATTACAGTTCACTTTAGATTGCACACGAGGTATCGTTATCTCTAATCCAACCTCTAAACCCTCGGTTATGACTCTCGCCTATAATCCGGGAGTGATGTTCTTCAAACAACTACCTAAATATGCACTCTCTCTCAAGCAGATACATAATAAATAGGAAAAACTAATTGATGGCCTTTCAATCAACTACAACAAGAACGTAGTTGAACAAATAGAGATTAACAACCAAATCAAAACTATATTAATATAACAACGAGTTCATCCCCAACGGGTTCCACCAAAACCTTAGGTTAAAAGATTTAGCTACTCATAACAATGATAAAAACTACAAAAGAATTCATGGTCAATGGTAAAAGAACAAAAGAGGAAGATATGGATTGATGCCCAAATTGCCTCCTTGCGTCTTGCCCTTGCTTTTCTTGTTCTAACTCCAAAAAACCTGATTGCTGGTCTCTTGGACGAATTGATCCTTTTATAGTTTGTGTGGATTGGCCTTGGACTTCCGAAATTACCCTTCCGTTTGTGTTTCATGGGTTTGGACTAGCGCGGACACGCTAATCCCGCACTAATGCCCGCGCTAGTTGAGTTACATACTGCCTCCGGATAGCTGGACTAGCGCGGGCGCGATAATGCCGCGCTAGAGCCCGCGCTAATGGGGTTCTTCACTGCTCATCGAGTCTTCAACCTTTAAATCACCCACAAGGTACACCATGGTCTATTCTACTCCAATTGTTGCCCGGATCACCATCATAAGTTGCCGTTACGGTCTTGTACTCCTGTGAAACACAAAAATCACCATTAGGGCCAATTTTATCATTATTTAACACACTTAAGGCAGTAAAGTATCATTATGTTAGAGTATAAACATAAGCCAAACTATACAATTTTAGCCTATTATCAATCACTTAACATTATAAATTTTCCGAGTAAAGCCACTTCTTTTATTTCGTAACAAATAAATTACTCATTTGTTTCCTTAAATCGGTACATGAGTATACAGTGGGTATTATGGAATCCAATTATTACGGACTTTACCTTGATACATGGGACTCATGTGAGGATACATATTATGAATGTTAATTTCAGTTTCACTGTTGTCATGTGCTACACCCTTGTACTTGATAACACTTGTACAAGACAGAGGAAGTCGTACAAATGACACGAAGTGACCACTTTAAAAGGATGCTATTAAGGATAGAGGTTGTGATGACCCAAAAAGTCATCCCGTGTATTTTTAGTTAATTCTGTGTTCCGAGGTCATGAAAACCTCCTTCTATCTCACCAAGATTTGCGTGCGCAACCCGGGCGTGTAGCCGAGAAGCCTTTATGTTAAAAACTAATAAAAATAATAATTTTATTTTTGAAATTTGAATTAAGTTGACTTTGGTCAACAATTTTGGTAAACGGACCCGTACCCGTGATTTGACGGTCCCGAGGGTCCGTAGGAAAATATGGGACTTGGGCGTATGTCCGGAATCGAATTCCGAGGACCCAGGTCCGAGAAATGAATTTTTGAAAGAAATTATTTTTTGAAAATATAAGAGGTTTTTGAAAATGTAATTAATCTATGGTTCCGGATCACGGTACAGGTTCGATATAATATTTATGTCATGTCTGTAAAGTTTGGTAAGAAACGGAAGTCATTTGACGTGATTCAGACCCGTAAATGCAAAGTTGATGTTTTAGAAGTTTTTGGAAATTTTCATTAATTTTGGGGTTAAATTCGTTGTTTTTGATGATATTTTGGTGATTTGATCGCACGAATAAGTCCATAGGATATTTTGAGATTGTGTGCATATTTGGTTTGGAACCCCGAGGGCTCAGGTGTGTTTCGAATAGGTGTCGGGGTGTTTTTGAACTTAAAAAAATCTGGTGTTAAAGTTGTATTCTGGTGTCTGAACATTTACCCTATGCGAACGCATGGGGAACCATGCGAAAGCAATGCATACGCGGGGAAGGGAGGTTGGCTAGTACTGTGCGAACGCATGGCACAGGGTGCGAACGCGAAGCATAGGAATATTACTCTACCCGAACACACCCATGCTGCCGCGAACACGTAGAGCATTGTGGGGTCTGGGGCTGGACAGTCTTAATTCTATGCGAACGCATCCCTGGGAATGCGAACGCGGAGGGTAGGAAAAGGGAAACTATGCGAACGCACCTAGGTGGTCGCGAACGCACTGCCTAAGGGGGAGCTGGGGGATGGGTTGGCCGTTACACTGTGCAACGCGCCCTCAGGCTCGCGAACGCATAGGCCAAGGAAGCCAAATCTACGCGAACGTGGCCAAGGGCCCGCCAACGCGTAGAGTATTTTCGTCCAGTTATTTCTTTAGTATAAAAATAGAACCCATTACGGGAATAAACCCAATTTTCATAACTCCTTCTTCTTCACTTCACTTTGGGCGATTTTTGGAAGAAAACTTCACCACAACTTCATAGGTATGTAATCTTACACTCGTTTCCTCCAATATTTATCAACACCCATTAGATTTCTAGGCCTAAAACATGAGTTTAAGGGTAGAAAATTAGGAATTTGGGTAGAGTTAGGGCTTTTTGATTAATTGGGAATTTGACCTCGTTGTGGGGTCGGATTTTAAAATAAATTATATATTCGGGCTCGTGGGTGAATGGGTGATCGGGTTTTGGTCCGAACCTCGTGGACCAAGCAGGCCCGAGGTCGATTTTTGGATTTCGGGAAGAATGTTAGAAAGTCTATAATTAAGCATTGGCATTGAATTATTTAGAATTTATTGAAGTTATTGAGTCAATTATGTTTAGATACGATTGATTTGGAGTCGAGTTCAAAAGGAAAAGCGGTGATTGAGGCGTGAATTAGTCTTGGAAGTCGAGGTAAGTATTTGGCCTAACCTTAGCTTGAGTGAATATGTGTTTAGTCTTATTTGCTATATGTTTATTCCATGTTCAACGTATAGGTGAGGTGACGAGTACCTATATTTTGTTACAAGCATGCCCGTGAGTCGGATATTATGAATTATGTGATTTTCCATTGATATTTACTGTGTTTTGGATTAAATTTCACTTTGGCGGTTGTTCATTTGATGGAAATTCTTGGTTGTGAGTACTGTTGAATATTTGTTTCGGTTGAGGAATATTTCGTAAAGTTATGTACTTGAGTGAGTTTGGTTATAGCTGTGTCCCTTGCCGGGACGGTGTTATTTCTGTTGTTGTTCCCTTGCCGGGATGTTACGATTTATTGTTATGGTTCATGTTATCGATTTCTTCCTTGCCAAACTGTTATTGTGATATTGTTTGGGTGAGGAAGAGTGTAAAGCACGAAGGGTGATGCCATGTATTTATTTATTGTGAGGATGAGAGTGTAAAAGCACGAAGGGTGATACCGTGTCATGATATGATATTAAAAGCACGAAGGATAATGCTGTGTTGTTTCTATTTATTTATTGTGAGGATGAGAGTAAAAGTACGAAGTTTGATGCCGCGCACTTGTTTTGGTGAGGATGAGTGTAAATCACGAAAGGTGATGCCGTGCACTTGTTTTGGTAAGGATGAGAGTAAAAGCCCGAAGGGTGATGCCGTGCACTTGTTTTCTCTGCGTTGCTATTTTCTGTTGTTACTTTAATATTTAAATTGTTGCCTTATTCTGTTATACCTGTTATTTACTATCTCTTTTTTCCCAGCATGTCCCCCTTTATCTTGTACTTAATTGATTATTTCCTGTGTTGTTATTTATTTTGTATGTTATAAAATTGCACAAGTTGAATCATTGTCGTGTCCTAGCCTCGTCACTACTTCGCCGAGGTTAGGATCGACACTTACTCGGTACATGGGGTCGGTTGTACTGATGCTACACTCTGCACATCTTTGTTGTACAGATCAGGGTACCGAACCCTTTGGACATTAGAGCAAGGAGGCTGGCTTCAGTCCACCCGGAGTGTAAAGACCTGTAAAATTTCATGTCTAAAAATGATGCCCGGGTAGGTTCCCATTTTGTTATAAATGTAGAGATGCTTAAAAATGGACCTTTTGAAGTAAAAAGTACCCCGGGACTTAAAAGATATAATTTCCCAGAATGGCGCGAATATGCGATCCACTATGCGATCGCAGATCAGGTATGCGGACCGCATAGTGGTCGCATACCTGGACAGCCTGCTATCCATTTCAAGGACAGCTATGCAGCCCAAGATGCGATCGCATTTTGAGAATGCGGGCCGCATAGTTTTCACATTCTTGCACCTTGATTCTTGTGGAGGGAGTTATGCGACGCACTATGCGATCGCATAACAGGTATGCGAACCGCATAGTGGTCGCATACCTGCTTTCCTTTTTGGCCCAACTGAGGGCCATTTATGCGACAGGAATGCGGACCGCATAGCAGGAATGTGATCACATTCCTGACCGCATTTCCTCCTTCGAGGCTTCTAATTTCTGATTTTAAAACCCGACCCCTAGTTTAATAAAACACCCCTCCCCTTCATTTTAACACTTATCTGACTAAAATAGAGAGAAGTGAGAGTGGGTTCTAGAGAGAGAAGTTCTCATATTCCCCAAATTGGTTCTCCATCTCTACTCAGGCCTGGAAGTTTATCGAGTAGTCGTATCTTCTTCATCACAAGAGGTAAGTTCACCCTATTTCCCCAAATTCTCAGAGTTCAGTTAAGAATAAAACACACATAGGTTGGTTCTTGAGAATGAAAGTTGGGACCTTGCATTCATGTGAATAATCTTCCATGACCTAGTAAAGGGAAGCAAGTTAGAGTAATCTTTATTAAAAAGGGTTTAGTTAATCTAAGGGATCACATAGTGTTTGATAAAATGCTCAAATGAATTCAAGATTCCTAATCCTAATGTAAATGTGTCGCATTGTGAACTAGATTGACGGTGTTAGGCGGTTCGCTGAATTGTGATAGAAATTAAAGGGAATTCCGATTCGAGGTATGTATGGTTAACTTTAATATTCATAGAGTCACCTTAGTGGTTTATGAATTCAGTATGAGTTCCTGGCTTATGCATATGTGAATTGGTTGTTCTAATGTGTTGAGACGTAAGATTCTATTCTATGATTGTCCTAGTTGATTGCTATGCCACCATGCTATATGAGATTGTGAAAAGAGTGATTTCTTGTGTTCACTCTATCATGTGCAAATCTTGATAAATGGTGAATACATTGGTATGAAGGGATGTACTGCCAAACGAAAGAAATGATAACGAATCCAATTGTTGAATGTATCTAAGTGCTAAATGCAGTGTAGGAAATAATGGAAAGTAAATGTGGACTGATTTTATTAAGCTAAATGATTATGGCATACCGTACATGACTTACTGTTTGGTAAAGACTATTGTGAACACATGATTGTTTGGTTGTTATGAAATTATACTCTTGATGATATGAAGCCTTGTGTTTGAATTGTGGGTTGTTATTGTTGCTATGAAATGTGATTGTCCGGTAGGATCGGGTTGCATGCCGCAACAGGTGAAATAAGGATGATGTGTTGATAAGTAATAAGGGTGGAATGTGATTGTACGGTGGGATCGGGTTGCACACCGCAACAGAATAAATAAGGGTGAAATGTGATTGTAAGGTGGGATCGGGTTGCGTGCCACAACAGGTGAACAATTGAAGTAAGGAGCTGTGAAAATCTCATTTGTGATTCTCTGTATCTCTGTGCAATAATTGTTTGGTTTCTTGACAGCCTTCTATCTGTGCATTGCTTTGATTTTACTTAGAGTAAAGTTTGTTCATACATCCTAGTACTATTCAATGGTACTAACGTCCCTTTTGCCGGGGGTGCTACATCTTTTATATGGATGTAGGTGGTTCTAGCAGGTAGCTCCATCCGCCGATAGTGGTTCCTTCTCTTCATCGCTACAGCAGTTCTGGTGAGCCCCACTTCCTCTCGGGGCCGTGTGTAGTCTATATCGTCTTCTTTTGTATATGTTGTGTCATTAAAGGTATAGCCGGGGCCTTGTTGTCGGCAGGTTTATGTAAAGATCCTAGTACTCTTAGAGGCTCCGTAGACATTATGTGGGTTGTATACATGTATTTTGGGCAGTAGCTATGTTCGATCGAAATCGTGGTCTGTATTGAAAAAGTTGTATGTATTATATATGTCTCTGGGTTATCAAATATTTAAAGTTAAAAGAGGAAATGAACTTATGTTGTAAATTGTGCTTTGAATTTAAATTGGCTAATTCATATGAAACAATGTATATTATAGACACGGGGCAACGCGTTGGGTAGTAAAGACAAACCAGGTCCGCTTGACCGGGATCATTCGGTTAGGCGCCGGTCTCGTCCCTCGGTTTTGAGGCATGACAAACTTGGTATCAGAGCCTATTGTTTTAAAAGTGTCCTAGGATGTCTCGGAGCCGTGTCTAGTAGAGCCCTTCTTATCGGTGTGTTGTCGACCACATCTATAATTAGGGGGTTGCATGGACATTTAGGAAAATACCTATTTATTGCTATTCTATATCGTGCGATGTGGTGAAAGGTAAGGTTGTCTATCTCTAACTCGTGCGATGTTCCAATTTTCAGTAAATGACGCCCAAGAAGAGAGCCCGACTCGGCCTAGAGGCCAATGCCACCCCAGTAGTGGTCATAAATTCCTTGTCTGATGGTGCGGGTGAGAATGATTCCCCAACCATGAATCAGCCTGACTCCTCCGTTCCTAGCCAGACTATTCCAGTTATTGCTCCAGCGGAGGGTGTTACGATCCCTCCCGCTGATATTCCTGATCCTCTTCCAGCCCCAACTTTGGGTCCCGGTATTTCTGATGGGGGCATCAGGGGAGCTATTAAGATATTGATGCAGTTGGTGGCCTCTCAGGCCCAGAGGTAAAATATTGCCCCCGCACCCTCGAGTGAGAAAGGGGATTCTTCAGGTTCCAGAGTCAACAAGTTTCTATGGTTAGCCCCTCCAGAGTTCACAGGCACCGACCCAGAGGCCGATCCTCGGGAATTTATAGACGAGATGTACAAGACCCTTCGAGTTATGGGGGCTACTGAAACAGAGGGAGTTGAGTTAGCTTCCTATCGGTTGAAGGGAGAGGCATATTCATGGTTCGAGATGTGGGAGAGTTCCTGTGGAGTGGGGAGCCCTCCGGCGAGGTGGGATGCGTTTGTAGATGCTTTGATGGATCATTTCTTGCCTGCCGAGACTAGGGCATCCCGTGCTGCAGAATTTGAGGTCCTTAAGCAGGGAAACATGAGTATGTGGGAGTACCATATGGAGTTCGTGCGCTTGTCCAAGTATGCTATCCACATGATGCCGACTATGGAAGCTAGAGTTCGTCGGTTTGTTCAGGGCCTTGGTCCCTTGGTTATCAATGAGGGTGGTACAATTGCTTTGCACTCAGATATGAACTATGGGAAGATTGTGGGATTCGCCCAAGCTACAGAGGCTCGGAAATTGAAGATAAGAATGGAGAGAGAGAGTAGTAGTAGGGCCCGGTCAGCGGGCAACCCTGGGAGTTCAGTTGGAGGTGTGAGATCATCCCTTGGGAGAGGGTCATCAGGGCCGTCTCAGTCCTATGTTCAGTCCTCAGTCAGTGCCCCGCCATCAGGGCACAGTTATCAGTAGGGAGGTCGCTTGGGGCCTGTTTCAGATAGCAGGAGGTTCCATCAGTCGGGTCGATCAGGCCGGAGGTTCCAGCAGCAGCAGAGGGCCCCATGCCCTAAGTGTGGGAGGTTTCATTCTGAGCCTTGTTACCTGGATATCCTGGTATGCTATAGATGCGGAGTGAGGGGCCATGTTCAGCGAGACTGTCGTGTACCCAGTCAGGGCACAGGTAAGGGTACTGCTCAGCCATCCAGTCCATCAGCCGCTACGTCTTCAGCACGCCCTCCAGCCCCAGCAGGGTGTGGTTCAGCTAGGGGTAGAGCACGGGGTCAAGGGGGACCCAGTCGGTTCTATGCTTTGAGTGGTCGCCAGAGTGCTAAGGCTTCTCCAGATGTTGTCACAGGTATTCTGACTGTTTAAACACATGATGTTTATGCTCTTATTGATCCCGGATCTTCATTGTCATATGTTACTCCATTTATTGCTTCGAGTTTTGGGATAGAACCCGAACAGCTTCATGAGATGTTCTCAGTGTCGACTCCGGTTAGTGATTCTATTACGGTCGCACGAGTCTATAGGAATTGTGTGGTCACGATGTATGGTCGAGATACCACGACCAATCTTATTGAGTTAGAAATTGTAGATTTTGATATTATCATGGGGATGGATTGGCTCTACTCGTGCTTTGCTAAGCTCGACTGTCGAACCAGAATTTTGAGGCTCGAGTTTCCTAATGAACCAGTTATTGAATGGAAAGGGAATGATGTTGTGCCGAGGGGTAGGTTTGTTTCCTGTCATAAGGCCTCCATGATGATCAGGAAGGGGTGCATCTATCATTTTGTCCGGGCGCCACTCAGAGGTGCCTGCTCCCGAGTCCGTGCCGGTTGTGAATGGGTTTCTTGGAGTATTTTCGGATGAGCTCCCTGGGATTCCGCTAGATAAAGAGATCGATTTTGGAATTGATGTATTGCCAGATACGCAGCCAATATCTATTCCACATTACAGGATGGCGCCAACAAAATTGAGAGAGTTAAAAGAGCAATTAAAAGATCTATAAGAAAAGGGTTTCATTCGGCCAAGTGTGTCGCCTTGGGGCGTACCGGTTCTTTTTGTCAGAAAGAAGGATGGATCGCTTCGGATGTGTATTGATTATTGGCAGCTCAACAAGGTCACCATCAAGAACAAATACCCATTACCTCGGATAGATGATTTATTCGACCAATTGCAAGGTGCTAGGTTTTTATCCAAGATTGATTTACGGTCCGGGTATCACCAGTTGAAGATCAGGGAGCAGGATATCTCTAAGACCGCCTTCAGGACTCGTAATGGGCACTTTGAATTTTTGGTAATGTCCTTTGGGCTAACAAACGCCCTAGCAGCTTTTATGGATCTTATGAATCGAGTTTTCAAGCTGTTTCTTGACTCTTTTGTGATAGTCTTCATTGATGATATCCTTGTTTATTCGTGCAGTCGGGAAGATCATGCTAGTCACCTCAGGGCAATTCTGCAGACTCTTCATCAACACCAGTTGTATGCAAAGTTTTCAAAATGTGAGTTTTGGCTAGAATCAGTCACCTTTTTGGGCCATGTTGTCTCCAGGGAAGCGATTCAGGTTGATCCCCAAAAGATCGCAGCGGTGAAGGATTGGCCTAGACCAACGACCCCGACAGAGATTCGCAGTTTCTTGGGTCTAGCTGGGTATTATCGGAGGTTCGTGGAGGGATTCTATACTCTCGCTTCCCCATTGACTAAGCTGATGCAGAAAGCAGTTAAGTTTCAGTGGTCCGATGCTTGTGAAAAGAGTTTTTAGGAATTGAAATCAAGATTGACTTCGGCGCCAGTGTTGACCTTGCCAGAAGGTTCAGAGGGGTTTGTGGTTTATTGTGATGCTTCGAGGGTTGGTTTGGGGTGTGTGTTGATGAAATGTTGTAAGGTAATAATGTATGCTTCCAGACAGCTCAAGAATCACGAGAATAATTATCCGACGCATGATATGGAGCTCGCAGCGGTTGTGTTTGCATTGAAAATATGGCGGCATTATATTTATGGGGTCCATGTGGACGTGTTCACAGACCACAAGAGTCTTCAGTATTTATTCAAACAGAAGGAGTTGAACTTAAGGTAGCGGAGGTGGTTAGAATTGCTAAAGGATTATAATATGAATATTTTGTACCATCTAGGAAAGGCGAATGTGGTAGCCGACGCTCTTAGTCGGAAATCCATGGGTAGCTTGGTCCATTTGGAAGCAGGTCAGAGGCCTTTGGCTCGGGAGGTTTATCAGTTGGCCAGTCTAGGGGTCTGTCTTTCGGCCTCAGATGAGGGTAATGTAGTGGTGAGTAATGGAGCGGAGTCTTTGCTTGTAGCGGAAGTCAAGGGAAAGCAATTCGGGGATCCGGTTTTGGCACAATTGAGGGAGGAAATTTTGAATCACAAGACTTCAGCATTTTCACTCGGCAATGATGACGTTGTTTTACGGTGCCAAGGGAGGCTATGTGTTACGGATGTGGATAATCTTCGGGAGAGGGTTATGGCAGAGGCTCACAATTATAGGTATTCTGCGCACCCAGGTTCTACAAAAATGTATCGCGATCTCAAGGATAATTTCTGGTGGAATGATATGAAGAGGGGTGTGGCGGAATTTGTGGCTAGGTGTCTGATTTGTCAGCAAGTGAAGGCCGAGCATCAGAGGCCCGGTGGTTTGACGCAGATTATGGAAGTACTGATGTGGAAATGGGAAATGATCAATATGGACTTCGTGGTAGGATTACCCCGCACTCAGTGCAAGTTCGACTCAATTTGGGTAATAGTGGATCGACTCACGAAGTCAGCACATCTCTTGCCAGTCAGGTCCACCGATACTGCAGAACAGTAAGCTCAGTTGTATATCAAAGAAATAGTCATACTTCATGGCACTCCAGTTTATATTATCTCGGATCGAGGGCCCAGTTCACAACTAACTTTTGGAGGAAGGTTCAACAAGGTTACGGTACTTAGGTAAATCTCAGCACATCTTTCCACCCACAGACGGACGGTCAAGTGGAGCGGACTATTCAGACGCTTGAAGATATGCTACGAGCTTGTGTATTAGATTTCAAGGGTAACTGGGATGATCACTTGCCGCTTATAGAATTTTCTTACAATAACAGTTTCCATGCTAGTTGTTACGCCCTGCAGTATTACGGTGATGTTACGCTTCGCAGTATTAAGTTACGACAATGTTGCACCCTGAATTATTGTACGTTAAAAAGTTTATGTTAACCGATGTAGACTCGGAAATGAGATCATCTTGACGTTAACGTACTTGTGCTATTTATAGCAAACGATAAATAAGTGCTATGAAGAATAAGATGGTACACGGATTAAAGAAAACGGATTTCGTTGAAAGTGGTCAATTTTTAAAATAAAATACGGATCGAGCGATAATACCCGCTATTTATGGACTAGTACCATACAAGGTACCATGGGACCACGATAGTATGATGTATAAAGTATATTAAAAGTGAGTAGTATTTTAAGTAATTTGACTTGATTATGTAAATTATTGGATAATGGGGGAATTAACTAGTTAATTAAGTGATTAGTAGATAATTATCCAAATATTTGGATAACAATTTCATCTAAATATGTGGCAGCACATCAATGCACATTGGTGATTATTAAATCATAATGCAAGGTGGCCAAATTGTATGAATTTTGGTGGCAAAGTCTTCAAAGTGGGGCCACCTAAACATTTACTATACCATTCCAAGTCCAAGATACATATTATAGTTCTTGTCTCTTAGAAACGTTACTGACCATTCCTAGTCCAAAATACACTTTCTTATTCTAGTCTCTTAGAAATGTTATTGTCCCAAATCACAAAAGAGTTTCACCAAGCACATAAGAATCATTGTAGAAGTCACTTCTGGTCAAGATTTTCTTGGATGGAAAGGTTATCCAAGAAACGTTATCAAAGAGTACCTTATCCAAATCACAGAAGAAACATCATTTTGGGGATGGAAAGGTTTCAACCAAGGTCTTCTTTGGGCAACGTGATTGTATTGGGATTTTCATACGGCTTGTTCGATGATTTGCTACAATTAACGTGTGTTAGAGGAATTATCAAGAGAATCGGTTCAGGTATGTTAAGGCTAAGCCCTTCTTTAATTTTGGCATGATCTTGTCATTACACAAGTTTGATAACGAGGCATAAAGAACAATTTATATTCCTGAATTTATGTATATTTTCTAGTCTCGCAAGTTACAATATTCTCTTTATCAGGACTTCATATTAATTTGAGTATTGTCTTATTCTAGTCAAGAGAGCAAAGAGTTTATATATACAGTATTAAAAGTATTTTCATTACCATCGAGCTATAATCGATGGGCAGGCCTCTATTGGGCAACCTCTAATCAGATGGTAAGTTATATACCGAACCTACTATGGCCGAGCACCTATGAGCGAGCCCAGTTGGTCGAGATACAAAGCCTAGTATGGCCGAGCGCCTATGAGCGAGCCTACTACGGCAGAGCAGTTATATAGTTATATATATATTTACCAAGCCTTATAGGGCCAGACAACTATTTTATTTATTATATTGAGAGAATTGAGTCAGTATCAGCAGGTAAGCATATCATCAGATTATCTTTGACTTCAGCTACCTGAAATTATTATATCATCAGTTCAGTTATAGCTTTAAGTATAATGCCTTACATACTCGGTACATTATTCGTACTGACGTCCCTTTTGCCTGGGGACGCTGCATTTCATGCCTGCAGGTCCTGATAGACAGGTCGAGAGCCCTCCGAGTAGGCTATCAGCTCAGCGGAAGATGTTGGTGCACTCCATTTGCTCCGGAGTTTCTTAATTGGTCAGTATATTTAGGACAGGTATTGATTAGTATGGCGGGGCTCAGTCCTGACCTTTATGATACTTATGTACTCTTAGAGGCTTGTAGACAGATGTCATGTATACGAATACTTGTATGGCCTTGTCGGCCTATGTTTAGAGTTTATAAATGATTAAGTTGGCCTCATTAGGCCCGTATGTCACGCGTATATGATGATGTAATAAGAAAGATTCATTACGTTGGTACTCGGTTGAATAGGTACCGGGTGCCAGTTGCGGCCTATCAATCTGGGTCGTGACAAAAGTGGTATCAGAGCAGTTCTATCCTAGGGAGTCTATAAGCCATGTCTAGTATAGTCTTGTTTATGGGTGTGTCGTGCACCACACTTATAAGCATGAGGCTACAGGGCATTTAGGACTGTCACTCTTTCTTCTTACTCTAGATCGTGTGGTAGAGCGCATTTATAAGAATTCAAATTCCGAACTTCTATTCGTAATAAGATGATGCCTATATTCAGAAAGTTGATCGATAAGAGATATAGTTGTGAAAGTGTTGAGTTAGAGGAACTCGATTTTTGCATATTTCTTATGATGAGTAAATGAGAAGTCTTCAGCTGATCATGCGTATACTAAAGGGTGTACAGTTCTTGATAAGGAGTTTTTAGGAAAGAATACTTATCTAGTCTTACGGTAAAAAGGAATAACGGAGTCGAAAGTTAGAGACGAGTTGTAACAAAAAAAAAAGAAACGAGGTGAAGAAGGGTACGAGGTACCCAGTTAATAAAGATTATCCTTATTTACCATTCAGGAAGAGAGATATAAGCATTTTGATTTACCTACAATAGTAATAGATGTACGTACAATCATCCGCACCTATCTCAGTCATGCTATATGGGAGCTAACAGATATGGTTTAAAGAGAAAGACAGGATAGTAGGATCCGGTTGCAGTTAGAGTAACCCAAAATGATGAATGGATGGTTTGAATACAATTACATTGGGAGATTGGACGTCAATGGAGTATTGAAGGACGAAACAGAGGAGATCAAGGAGGACATTTTGGAGTTCTAATAAAACTTATATCCATAGAATCTACAAAAAAAAGATGGTTGGTTCTATGAAGTAAATGCCTCATATATGGGAAACAAACAAAAAGCCACTCTTATTTGTTTTTGCACGGCCAAGTTACTGCACAATTGTGGCAGCTTTTCCTGAATATTACTGGTCCGCATTTGGTCATCTTTTGAAACGGTAAAGATATTATTAGAATGTATCATGGCACAGAAAGGTACAAGACTCGAGAAAGACTAGAAGATACTATACTACGACAAATATGCAACTACTTACTTCCTCATAACAATTCTAAGAAATCCATATACTGATCCATACTTCCAATATGTCTCCTCTTACACAAGAAAGAAAGTATGCGTTGGTTGACATTTTCGAAGGGATAAATATTACTTCGGTATTGCCCCCGTCCCTAGTAAAGAAAGAATGTTAGGCAACCTGAAGAGCCAGTAGGTGGAGCAAGGGGAGCTAAAAGTAAAAGAATGTCTTGTTCAAGTTTTTGGAATAAAGTTATAGATATAAATGTCAGTAGGAAGTAAGAAGAGAGTTAATGATGCATTATGAGTATGATATGATACGTGGATGACAACGGTAGATCAAAAAGATGACATTATTACAGAATCTATAGTCAAGTAAAGGAAAAGACAAGAGGTGATAGGCTTTGAGACAACAAAAGAGTATAGTCCATAAAGTCATATCCTATTTCAAGAAATAAGTTCATGACTCCAACGTGACTACCTGAAGGAAAAGTTAAAACTCCAGAATAATAGAAACCAGTTTGGATTGGTGAATAAGTTCAACTAAACATGAAGTAGGAACTGAGTGAATTGATAATATTCAGTATCATGAAAATTTCATGTTGCATTCCGGCAACAATAGAATGGACAACAAAAGAAGATCCATGATGAATTAAGAGAATGGTCATTCATGGAGACGCTTCCCTAAAGCAAGCAATATGAGCAAATTTAAGCTTAAGGGACTGTACGTGCCAGTTATATTAAGTGTCACCATCGCGAGTGAGGAATTTTTTATGCTTGGCACATAAAGGACGCCAAAGATGAAGAGGAAAAACATCTATAGGTAGGCCGTCATAGCTCCAAGTCTTAGTATTCTCCAAAAGGGGGGAAATGGAATGATAAAGGAAGAATACGATAAAAATGAGAAAGGGATGAGATTGTACTTATCCAAATGTTATAGATATGCTATGATTCCAGAACGCTATGTAAGCACAACGTCAAGAAAAGTAAGTAGGTTCATGCCCGGGATGTTATTTATAGATAAGGAGCAAGTACGTGAGGTAAGTTAAGAAAAAGAAATAACCCAAGAAAGATTACGCGGAATATGGATATGAGAATGGGCCGGCTAGTAGTAAGTAGTTGATTCAGGACAAGCTTAGTTATTACTAGACAAGAAGTTACAAACAAATCAGGAGATCATACAAGATAAATTTAGTAAACCCCAACATGGAGAATTCAGCCTCGCAATAATATCATTATGATACTTGAGGTATATTCAATAGGAGTTGGGGGTATTTAAAGGTACCGTATGAGTGCTACGAGGATAAAAGAAAGTACCACTAGGAAGACAGTCAAAATATCAATTCAGAAGCAGCCACACAAGCACAATGATACGGAGGTAAGCAACTACAGATGATTATAGGCAAGGAAAGATATCAAAAGGTCCGTAATAAGATCACAACTTTACGAGAGTCAAGGGTTATCCCTAAGTACTACAACAAAAGACAAGCTGAGGAAATAAGGAGGAAGGTTTCAACCTAAGACCAGTGATCTAAAGAGGAAATGATCATGTAACAACAGTCTCGCAACAACATTGTAAGCACTCCAAAGGAAGTGGCACATACCCCATCTAGTGGACGGGAAGTAATCAGAAGTGATATTTAAGGTGATATGAGTTGTAATTCCAATATGTATGGGCACTAAGATAAGTTAAGTATGCACCCAACAAGTGGCAAAACGACCAAGAAAAGTAATTGTTTACGTTTAAAGAAAGCTGAAAAGGAACGGAGGGAATTATTCGATCAATAATCCAGAGTTAGTTACATTATGAACGCACTTAAGAGTTTGGAGTATTATCCATGCAGCATATATGTTGACAATCATATGGTCATAGGAAACTCTGGTATAAGTTAAAAGAAAGAATTGAGTCCAGGTCATAGACAAAGGATTGAATTGTCAGATGATGGTATCACGGATATTACATAGCGTCTATGAAAGACTAAAGTAATAACTGATACCACGAGCTGCAGATCGGAAGATAGCTTAAGGCTACATAAAGGCTGATCAAGAGGAAGATGAAACTAAAGAGTTTCAACAACAAAGTAAATTAGGAGTCTGATTATTGGATCAATTTTTTTTATGGACATCATGATTAAGAACATTGCAAAATCACTTTTAACATCAGAGGTACAAGAGAGATAGTACAACAACCATATTCTATAACGGCCCTACGTTAGAGCCAGTTAGTAAAGTACCGGCCTCATAAGACGTCAGTATGAAGCTCCCACCAGATTGTGTATGCACCAGAGGTGTAAGAATTATAATATAGCATCAAGTTAAGGACGTGAATTATACCTATGTGGAAGGGAGGTCATGAAAGAAATAGAAAATACTATGCGAGATTTTAAGGTAAGTAAGGTAAAGGTGAACAACGTACGAGATACTCAAAGGCAGAATATGTGAATAGTCCATACTTCGGATAAAAGGCTAGAAGTGTTGGGATTCAATATCCAGGTATGATAGCGGCATATCTCATGGCCTATGGGTTCTAGGTATTGAGGAGGCTAATTAAGACAGTAAAGAAGAGTTAGAGACAATGTGATGTCTCGCTTGATGTCCCCGAATGACATAAGGAAATCTATGATGCAAGCAAGTTGAAAGGTTGCAAGTAATATAAATAGAGTTGTTTAGATCGCAAGCCATTATATGGCGAAGCGACAAGGTTCTAGAAGACAAGAGTAAGGATAAGAAAGGGAGATCAAGAAGGTAACAAAAATGGATAAGTCCTCAAGATTAAGCCCATGAAAACAAGAAGAGCAGATGGTCTCTCTAAATTATACAGAGCTCACTATAGCCTGAATAAACTCAAAGGAGTCTAAGACTAATAGCATTTTGAATGCCACCCTGATAATATAATGAGGGTGTAATTGTGATAGATAAAAGATGATGTCTGGTCCTTCGATTGAGTAAGGATTCAACCAAGAAAAGAAACGGATCTTATGAATTGGACATGATCAAAGTACCCACGCAAGGTGAATCGCATTGGGATGCTGTGAGGTATGGTTATGAAAGCAGGGTATCGCCCTAGGTGGATCAATCTAATCATTTTAGACGTTCTTCGATAAAACGTGAATCCTAGTAGCAATATTACATAAAAGGTTAAGTTATCAGTGGTATATTGTAGATCAATATTGAGGTGAATCAAAAATAGATGGATAAAAGTCACAAAGTATGAGATGAGACTAGGCTATAATTCTAAAGATGAGCGGTGATGAAGGAGCATTAAAGGATATAAATTTATACATATGGAATAAGCAACGAGAGTAAGCAGGGATTTGGTAGCAGACCTCAGCAACGATAAATTAAAGTAAGAGTTATAGCAATAAATTCATACGGATGGCTAAACGGACCTATGCGATTAGATATAGAAATATCCGTGAATTCAAATAAGTACCACGCGAAGAACTTTAGTATACTCATATATACCCAAAGGGACATCTTATCAAGATCTATATATAAAGCCTAGAGATTGGGCACATTTACAAGGTCAAAATTGTACATGTTGCATGATGAAAGGTAGCAACAGTTACGAGATGGGAAGAATTCCGACTACAAGTTGTGATGTGAGAAGGAGACCTAAAGGGGAAATGCCCTGGACTTTGGAATTATTCACATAATAGGCTCCTAGATGGCAAGGGAAGTTCCAAAGTATTCGGAAAATATAAGTGCATAAGTCAACATTCGAGGACGAATATTCCAAAGGGGGGAATAATGTTACGCCCCGCAGTATTACGGTGATGTTACGCTTCGCAGTATTAAGTTACGACAATGTTGCACCCTGAACTATTGTACGTTAAAACTTTTCAGTTAACCGATGTAGACTCGGAAATGAGATCATCTTGACGTTAACGTACTTATGCTATTTATAGCAAATGATAAATAAGTGTTATGAAGAATAAGAGGGTACACGGATTAAAGAAAACGGATTTCGTTGAAAGTGGTCAATTTGAAATAAAATACGGGTCGAGCGATAATACCCGATATTTATGGACTAGTACCATACAAGGTACCATGAGACCACGATAGTATGATGTATAAAGTATATTAAAAGTGAGTAGTATTTTAAATAATTTGACTTGATTATGTAAATTATTGGATAATGGGTGAATTAACTAGTTAATCAAGTGATTAGTAGATAATTATCCAAATATTTGGATAACAATTTCATCTAAATATGTGGCAGCACATCAATGCACATTGGTGATTAATAAATCATAATGCAAGGTGGCCACATTGTATGAATTTTGGTGGCAAAGTCTTCAAAGTGGGGCCACCTAAACATTTACTATACCATTCAAAGTCCAAGATACATTTTATAGTTCTTGTCTCTTAGAAACGTTAGTGACCATTCCTAGTCCAAGATACACTTTCTTATTCTAGTCTCTTAGAAATGTTATTGTCCCAAATCACAAAAGAGTTTCACCAAGCACATAAGAATCATTGTAGAAATCACTTCTGGCCAAGATTTTCTTGGATGGAAAGGTTATACAAGAAACGTTATCAAAGAGTACCTTATCCAAATCACAGAAGAAACATCATTTTGGGGATGGAAAGGTTTCAACCAAGGTCTTCTTTGGGCAACGTGATTGTATTCAGCTTTTCATACGGCTTGTTCGATGATTTGTTACAATTAACGTGTGTTAGAGAAATTGTCAAGAGAATCGGTTCAAGTATGTTAAGGTTAAGCCCTTCTTTCATTTTGGCATGATCTTGTCATTACACAAGTTTGATAACGAGGCATAAAGAACAATTCATATTCCTGAATTTACGTATATTTGCTAGTCTCGCAAGTTACAATATTCTCTTTATCAGGAATTCATATTCATTTGAGTATTGTCTTATTCCAGTCAAGACAGCAGAGAGTTTATATATACA
>ML459151.1:36941-59682 GCA_005239535.1 Nicotiana rustica | reverse complement strand
CAGTTATTATATTATCAGTTCAGTTTCAGCTTTCAGTATAATGCCTTACATACTCGGTACATTATTCGTACTAACGTCCCTTTTGCCTGGGGACGCTGCGTTTCATGCCCCCAGGACCTGATAGACAGGTCGAGAGCCCTCTGAGTAGGCTATCAGCTCAACGGAAGATGTTGGTGCGCTCCATTTGCTCCGGAGTTTCTTAGTTGGTCAGTATATTTAGGACAGGTATTTATTGGTATGGCGGGGCTCAATCCTGACCTTTATGACACTTATGTACTCTTAGAGGCTTGTAGACAGATGTCATGTATACGAATACTTGTATGGCCTTGTCGGCCTATGTTTAGAGTTTATAAATGATTAATTTGGCCTCATTAGGCCCATATGTCACGAGTATATGATGATGTAATAAGAAAGATACGTTACGTTGGTACTCGGTTTGAATAGGAACCGGGTGCCCGTCGTGGCCCATCAATTTGGGTCGTGACACTAGTATTCAGATGGCCCCATTTGAGGCATTGTACGGTAGGAGGTGTAAGTCTCTGATTGGATGGTTCGAGGTTGGTGAGGCAGAACTTCTAGGACCGGATCTTGTTCACCAAGCTATGGAAAAAGTTAGAGTCATTCAAGAGAGGATGAAAACTGCTCAGAGTCGCCAGAAATCCTATGCGGATGTTCGTCAGAGAGATTTGGAGTTTCAAGTAAATGATTGGGTATTCTTGAAGGTGTCTCCCATGAAGGGAGTGATGTGGTTTAGTAATAAAGGGAAATTGAGCCTGAGGTATGTCGGGCCATATCAGATTGCTCAAATGATAGGGAAGGTAGCGTATAGGCTGGAATTTCCCCCTGAAATGTCATTAGTGCATCCAATGTTTCATATGTCCATGTTAAAGAAGTTAATTGGAGATCCATCTCCCATCGTGCCAGTTGAGACCATTGAACTTAATGAAGAATTGTCATATGAAGAGGTTCCGGTTGCTATTCTTGATAGACAAGTCCGTAGATTGAGAAACAAAGAGATTGCTTCTGTTAAAGTGTTTTGGAGAAGTCAACAAGTCGAGGAAGCCTCGTGGGAAGCGAAAAATGAAATGAAAGAGAATATCCCCATTAGTTTGAATAAGTCTAGTAGTGGTCGTTAGAACTACCATCTCTAAGAAATTACACCCTTGTGTCAAATTTTGTGCAAGAACACTCCACTATCCTAATTTCCTTACTATTGTGACTTCTCAATTTTGTGCCACCTTTGTGTATATTGTGGAATAGTTAAATTATGTGCAACTCATGTGATAGTTGAATGATATGCAAGTTTGTGGCATTAACAGAATTATGTATAGCATGTTGAAGTAATTGAATTATATACCATTTGATGAGGTAACCAAATTATGTGCAAGTTGTTAGAATAGTTGGGAATGTGTGGAATTATGTGTTTCGAGGGCTCTCTACAGGTAGATAGGCCTAATTACAAAGGAAACTCTGGCAAACAATTTCATAAAATATCGGAGTTAGTGAAAATTTGGGGGTTAGCATATTGTGTTTTCAAAATGATTCCCCGATCCTCATTCGAGGACGAATGATTTTAAGTGGAGGAGGATGTAAAGACCCGTAAAATTTCATGTCTAAAAATGATGCCCGGGTAGGTTCCCATGTTGTTATAACTGTAGAGATTCTTAAAAATGGACCTTTTGAAGTAAAAAGTACCCCGAGACTTAAAAGATATAATTTCCCAGAATTGCGCGGATTTGCGGTCCACTATGCGATCGCAGATCAGGTATGCAGACTGCATAGTGGTCGCATACCTGGACAGCCTGCTGTCCATTTCAAGGACAACTATGCGGCTCAAGATGCGATCGCATTTTGAGAATGCGGGCCGCATAGTTATCGCATTCTTGCACCTTGATTCTTGCGGAGGGAGTTATGCGACGCACTATGCGATCGCATAACAGGTATGCGAACCGCATAGTGGTCGCATACCTGGGCAGCCTGCTTTCCTTTTTGGCCCAACTGAGGGCCATTTATGCGACATGAATGAGGACCGCATAGCAGGAATGTGATCGCATTCCTTACCACATTTCCTGCTTCGGGGCTTCTAATTTCTGATTTTAAAACCCGACCCCTAGTTTAATAAAACACCCATCCCTTTCATTTTTAACACCTATCTGACTAAAATAGAGAAAAGTGAGAGTGGGTTCTAGAGAGATAAGTCTTCATCTTCCCCAAATTGGTTCTCCATCTCTACTCAGGCCTGAAAGTTTATCGAGTAGTCGTATCTTCTTCATCACAAGAGGTAAGTCTTCACCCTATTTCCCCAAATTCTTAGAGTTCAGTTAAGAATAAAACACACATAGGTTGGTTTTTGAGAATGAAAGTTGAGACCTTGCATGAATGTGAATAATCTTCCATGACCTAGTAAAGGGAAGCAAGTTAGAGTAATCTTTCACTAAAAACGGTTTAGTTAATCTAAGGGATCACATAGTGTTTGATAAAATGCTCAAATGAATTCAAGATTCCTAATCGTAAGGTAAATGTGTGGCATTGTGAACTAGATTGACGGTGCTAGATGGTTCGCTGAATTGTGATAAAAATTAAAGAGAATTCCGATTCGAGGTATGTATGGCTAACTTTAATCTTCGTAGAGTCACCTTGTTGGTGTCTGAGCATTCGGTGTGAGTTCCTGGCTTATGCATATGTGAATTGGTTGTTCTAATGTGTTGAGACGTAAGATTTTATTCTCTGATTGTCCTAGTTGATTGCAATGCCACCATGCTATATGAGATTGTGAAAAGAGTGATTTCTTGTGTTTACTCTATCATGTTCAAAGCTTGATAAATGGTGAATACATTGGTATGAAGGGATGTACTGCCAAACTAAAGAAATGATAACGAATCCAATTGTTGAATGTCTCTAAGTGCTAAATGCAGTGTAGTAAATAATGGAAAGTAAATATGGACTGATTTTATTAAGCTAAATGATTATGGCATACCGTACATGACTTACTGTTTTGTAAAGACTATTGTGAACACATGATTGTTTGGTTGTTATGAAATTATACTCTTGATGATATGAAGCCTTGTGAATGAATTGTGGGCTGTTATTGTTGCTATGAAATGTGATTGTCCGGTCGGATCGGGTTGCACGCCGCAACAGGTGAAATAAGGATGATATGTTGAGCAGTAATAAGGGTGGAATGTGATTGTACGGTGGGAACGGGTTGCACGCCGCAACAGATGAAATAAGGGTGGAATGTGATTGTAAGGTGGGGTCGGGTTGCGCGCTGCAACAGGTGAACAATTGAAGTAAGGAACTGTGAAAATCTCATTTGTGATTTGCTGTATCTCTGTGCAATAATTGTTTGGTTTCTTGACTTCCTTCTATCTGTGCATTGCTTTGATTTTACTTAGAGTAAAGTTTGTTCGTACGTACTAGTAATATTCAATGGTACTAACGTCCCTTTTGCCGGGGGCGCTACATCTTTTTTATGGATGTATGTGGTTCTATAGCAAGTAGCTCCGTCCACCGATAGTGGTGCCTTCTCTTCATCCCTACAACAGTTTTGGTGAACCCCACTTCCTCTCGGGCCCCTGTGTAGTCTATACCGTCTTCTTTTGTATATGTTGTGTCATTAAAGGTATGGCCGGGGCCTTGTTGCCGGCAGGTTTATGTAAATCTCCTAGTACTCTTAGAGACTCCGTAGACCTTATGTGGGTTGTATATATGTATTTTGGGCAGTATCTGTGTTCGGTCAAAATCGTGGTCCGTATTGAAAAAATTGTATGTATTATATATGTCTCTGGGTTATCAAATGTTGAAAGTTAAAAAAAGCAAATGAATTTATGTTGTAAATCGTGCTTTAAATTGAAATTGGCTAACTCATATGGAACAATGTATATTATAGACACAGGGCAACGCGTTGGGTAGGAAAGGCAAACCAGGTCCGCTTGACCGGGATCATTCAGTTAGGCGTCGGTCTCGTCCCTCGATTTTGGGGTGTGAAAAACTTGGTATCAGATCCTAAGGTTTTAAAACTGTCCTAGGATGTCTCGGAGCCGTGTCTAGTAGAGCCCTTTTTATCGGGGTGTTGTCGAACACATCTATAATTAGGGGGTTTCATGGACATTTAGGAAAATACCCATTTATTGCTATTCTATATCGTGCGATGTGGTGAAAAGTGAGGTTGTCTATCTCTAACTCGTGCGATGTTCCAATTTTCAGTAAATGGCGCCCAAGAAGAGAGCCCGACTCGGCTTAGAGGCCAATGCCACCCCAGGAGTGGTCATAAATTCCTTGTCTGATGGTGCGGGTGAGAATGATTCCCTGACCATGAATCAGCCTGACTCCTCCGTTCCTGGCCAGAATATTCCAGTTCCTGCTCCAACGGAGGGTGCTACGATCCCTCCCGCTGATATTCCTGATCCTCCCCCAGCCCCAGCTTCGGGTCCCGATATTTCTGATGGGAGCATCAGAGGAGCTATTCAGATGTTGACGCAGTTGGTGGCCTCTCAGACCCATAGGTCAAATATTGCCCCCGCACCCTCGAGTGAGCAAGGGGATTCTTCAGGTTCCAGATTCAACCAGTTTCTACGGTTAGCCCCTCTAGAGTTCACAGGCACCGACCCAGAGGCCGATCCTCAAGAATTGATAGACGAGATGTACAAGACCCTTCGAGTTATGGGGGCTAGTGAGACAGAGGGAGTTGAGTTAGCTTCTTATCGGTTGAAGGGAGAGGCATATTCATGGTTCGAGATGTGGGAGAGTTCCCGTGGAGAGGGGAGCCCTCCGGCGAGGTGGGGTGAGTTTGTAGATTCTTTTATAGATCATTTCTTGCCTGCCGAGACTAGGGCAGCCCGTGCTGCAGAGTTTGAGGTCCTTAAGCAGGGCAACATGAGTCTGTGGGAGTACCATATGGAGTTCGTGCGCTTGTCCACGTATGCTATCCACATGATGCCGACTATGGAGGCCAGAGTTCGTCGGTTTGTTCAGAGCCTTGCTCCCTTGGTTATCAATGAGATTGCTACAGCTGCTTTTCTATCAGATATGAACTATGGGAAGATTGTGGGATTCGCCCAGGCTACGGAGGCTTGGAAATTGAAGATAAGAATGGAGAGAGAGAGTAGTAGTAGGGCCCGGTCAGCGGGAAACCCTGGGAGTTCAGTTGGAGGTGTGAGATCAGCCCTTGGGAGAGGGTCATCAGGGCCGTCTCAGTCCTATGCTCATTCCTCAACCAGTGTCCCGCCATCAGGGCACAATTATCAGCAGGGAGGTCGCTTGGGGCCCGGTTCAGATAGCAGGAAGTTCCATCAATCGGGTCGATCAGGCAGGAGGTTCCAGCAGCAGTGGAGGGCCCCATGCCCTAAGTGTGGGAGGTTTCATTCTAAGCCTTGTTACCTGGATATCCCGGTATGCTATAGATGCGGAGTGATGGGACATGTTCACAGAGACTATCGTGCACCCAGTCAGGGCACATGTAAGGGTACTTCTCAGCCATCCAGTTCATCAGCCGCTACTTCTTCAGCACGCCCTCCAGCCCAGCAAGATGTAACACAATACCCGGTGCCTGGATGTAACACAATACCCAGTGCCTGACTACATGAGACTGAGTGAACCAACTGGCTAGCTAAATCAGCATGTGATATCACAACGTACTCAATGCGTAAGATAAACTAACACATGCTAGTATATTAAAAAACTGAATGATATAAATCCATACGCGTAAACACTAGCATAAGTCTGAAGTATACTTGTAGCCAACATTGCTTAACATGAAAAGCCTGTGACTCTGTCTAACTGTTACTCTAGTCTAAGAAGCCTCTAATGAAGTACTGTAACACTGACTGTCCGTAAATTTCTAAAATGCTGCAACGTAATGATATGCCCCAAAAGAACTGGGGCTCACCAAATAACTGTTACGAGAATCCTAGCGCTCTGAATCGTCAACCTGTAAATCATTACCTGCATCGTGAGATGTAGACCCTAGGAAAAAGGGGACGTTACTACATTTGAATTGCACTGGTATGTAAAACAACTGAAAGAAACAATATAAATGCTAAAACTGAAACTAAATTGAGAACTGCTAATTGAAGTGATAACTAATATATGATAACTGAACGATAACTGCTGAAACTGAAACTGAAATGATAACTAAAATAAAGGAAGTAAGGATATGAATACTTCCTCTTCTGAATGATGAACAACTTGTTTATATGAATAAATAAACTTCGGCCTCAAGCCCAATATATATGCGCACAAGTTGCATCGTGGGGCCCAAGTATATACATAACTGCGGCCTTAGGCCCAAAGATGCATATAGCATAAATTGCGGCCTCATGCCCAAAGATGTTTAAAACATTAACTGCGGCCTCAGGCCCAAACATGCATAAAGCATAAACTGCAGCCTCAGGACCAAATACATGTGTTCAACATTCAAAGATTTAAATTCAGAAACTGAGGATCATGCTACAATATGTGATGCTAGAATACTGAATCATATCGAGTTACATGATACTGGAATACTGAATAGGACTAGACTGAGACATGTATTCTTGAACTGATTATGAAAACTTATGCTTGGACTGTTTATGGCATGCTAAGTAATCTAGCCAGAGACTCATGGGAATCAGACACAAGTCTATATTAATTACACACTCAGCTCACAACATTCGAAATAAAAGTCATGAACAGATTACAAAGCAAGAGAATAGAAGTTGTACAACTATTCAAGGAACTAAGCTAAACTATATTTCCGAGGCAATTAGTAATGTCGTAAAAGATAGTATGTAGGGAGAACTATTCAAGGTCTGGAGTGGTTTCAGAGTGGAATGAGACACTTAGCCTCTTATTTAGAAGTTCAAGTTGAAAAGAAAGTCAACCGAATGTTGACTTATGAGTAAACGATCTCGGATTTGAAATTTTATGGTTCGGTTAGCTCCGTTAGGTGATTTTGGACTCAGTAGCTTATCGAGAATGTAATTTGGATATCCGTGGTAGAATTAGGCTTGAATTGGCGAAATAAAAAATTTGGTGATTTCCTGTCGGCAGTGAAAAATTTGATATCAGAGTCGGGATTGAATTTCGAGAGTTGGAGTAGGTAAGTAGTGTCATTTATGACGTGTGTGCAAAATGTGAGGTTATTCGGACGAGGTTTAGTAGGTTCCGGCGTCGTTTGTGGAATTTGAAAGTTTAGAAGTTCTTAGGCTTGAATCCGAGGTTAATTTGGTATTTTGATGTTGTTTTGAGAGTTCCGAGGGATCGACCAAGTTCGTATATTGATATATAACTTGTTGGTTCCTTTGGTTTGTGGTTCCGGAGGCCTCCGGTGTGTTTCATGTGAGTTTTGAGCGAGTCTGGGCATTCCCGAAACTCTGGTATTGTTTGGATGCCTTGCAAATGCGGACCTCGGGAAAATTTCGCGGACAACATAATTTTGGCCGCGGCCGCACTCCAGAGGAAGTTCTGCAGATCGTCTGGTCCGACTTTGGAAGCCTATATCTTTTGATCTATAAGGAATTTTGAGATGATTCAAAAACAAAAGTTAAAGTGCTTCATGTCTAGTTTCTATAAAGGTAAAGAAGACATCATTTGGACATCCGTACAGATAGTTATGGAAAAAATACTAAATCCTGTCAGTGCAGCCACTAAGAGGTGCTACCGCGCTTGGATTTTCGTGGAACGCACAGTGGGAGTCAAAGGGTGCACTATATAAACGGGTTTTAAGACATTATTTCACATTTTGGACCTAAGGAGCTCGGTTTGTGGTGATTTTTTTGTGAGTTTTTTAAGAAATTCATCGGGGTAAGTGATTCTAACTCGGATTTTGTTAATATACATGAATATATCAATGATTTAATCATTTGATTAGTACTTTGAGGTGGAAATTTGGAGAAAATTGTGAAACTTCATAAAATGATTTTTTGGGATTTGAATGTCGATTCGAAGTAGGATTTGAGTGAAACTAGTATGATTGGACTCGTGAGTGAATGGGTGTTCATAATTTGGGACTTTTACCAGATTCCGAGTCGTGGGCCTGTAGGTCGGGCTTGAGCCAATTTCGGGTTTGGGGTCTAATTTGATAGTGTTTCTAGTGAAATTCAATTCTTTAGCATAAATTGATGGTATTGTGCTAGTTGTGAATAAATTCGGAGCTCTTGGAGGCTGAATCGAGGTAGAGATTTGACCGGTTTGAGGTATGTAACGATTGTAAATCTCGTTATGAGGGTAAGAAACCCCGTATTTCGTATCATTTTAATATTTTGCGATGACGCACATGCTAGGTGACGAGCGTGTGGGCGTTCACTATTAGGGATTGTGACATGGTCCGTCCAGTAGTAACTGTAGAGTTGCATATTTTGTTGAAACATTATAATATCTATGTGTTTTAGAAATAGTTTGTGTAAATTGGGTTGAATGCCATGTTTGGGATTTGTGCCATCACTATTAGGACTATTTGGACCCTTAGGGGCCTTTTATTACTATCCTCTCACTTTTTTCGATTGGAAATTTATACTCAGTCATGATTATACTTGTTTACTGCATAACTCAGTTTTATTACTCTTTTTGATGCATATGAAAGTTGTTTTGGGCCGATTTCCCTGTTTTCACTTAAATGCATGAGTGGCTTGAGAGGTTTGTGACTGAGTGAGGGCGAGAGCCTGATCTTTTGAGGATTTTTGTGGGATCGGGCTGCACGCTGCAGCATGTTTGATATAGGCCGAGGGCCTGAGTGTTTTATGCCATGATTTGGCTTGATATAGCGCTTGGGCTGAAGGAGCCCCTCCGGAGTTTGTACACACCTCCAGTGAGCGCAGGTACCTAATGAGTGCGAGTGTCGGTGACGAGTGTTGAGTAAATGGGAGGCATGAGAGATAGTGATGTATGCCCGATGGGCTGTTACGAGTGATTGTGAGGTATGCCCGATGGGCAGTTTAGGAGTGACTGTGAGGCTTTCCCGAGGGGCTGTACATGAGTGATGTTTTGCCCGAGGGGCTGTTTATGTTTTCATCATTTTCACTCTATTTTGCATTAAGCTTCTGTTGAAATTATTGAAAAATATCTTGGAAGCACGATTTTTCACCGATACTGGATTTTAAACGAGATGATTTGACTCAATACTGATTTGGAAGCACGTCGTATTTTACTGTGATTTCATGATGTGGACTTTATGTGTTTTACTGCTTGTCACTACTGTTCAGTCTTTATTTATGGTTGTCACTTACTGAGTTGGCGTACACACGTTACTCCCTGCACCTTGTGTGCAGATCCAGTGTTGATACCCACTTTTTCCCAAAATATTTTAAAATTGCATATATACCTTCAAAATCATGCATTAAATAGCAATTGATATTTTTCTATAATTTCCCTATATTTTTATTAATTTATTCAGCATTTTATTTCCAATAAATAATTATAAAATTGCATCACAAATGATTTCAAAATCATTTCTTGATTTTATTTATTATTTATGGTCTCATTCAACAACAACAACAACCCCAGTTTGATCCCAACATGTGGGGTCTAGGGAGGGTAGTCTGTACGCATACCTTACCCCTACCTAATGCAGGTAGAGAGGTTGTTTTCAGTAGACCCTCGGCTCAGGAAGGGCAGGAAGAAGAAGAGGGAAGAAGGAGGGAAGAGAGATGGAAGGAAAAAAAAAGAAAAAAAAGGGACAGATAAAGAATACATAGTCTCAAATAGTAGCAACAGGAAATACAATACCTGAGGCGAACAAAATCACATAACGTTATAAAAAACTAAGAATATGAAGGGAAATTCATGCTACTAAGCCTATCGATGAACATTAAAAACTACCTACTAACCTTCTACCTTAATCCTCGACCTCCACACCCTCCTATCAAGAGTCATGTCCTCAATGAGCTGAAGCAGCGCCATGTCCAGCCTAATCACTTCCCCCCTGTACTTCTTAGGCCTACCTCGATCCCTTCTCAAACTCTCCATGGCCAACCTCTCACACCTCTTGATAGGGGCATCAATTCTTCTTCTCCTTACATGTCCGAACCATCTTAGCCGCAACTCCCGCATCTTGTCCTCCACGAAGGCTACTCCCACTCTGTTCCGGATAGCTTCATTTTTAATCCTATCTCGCCTGGTACACCCACACATCCATCTTATCATCCTCATCTCTGCTACCCTCATCTTCTGCACATGAGAGTTCTTGACTGGCAAACACTCATCCCCATACATCATAGCGGGTTGAACCACCACTCGATAAAACTTACCCTTAAGTCTTAACGGCACATTCCTATCACATAGAACACCGGAAGCGAGCCTCCACTTCATTCACCCCGCTCCGATGCGATGTGTGACATCTTCGTCAATTTCCCCGTTACCCTAGATGATAGACCCGAGATACTTAAAACTCTCTCTCTTGGGGATAACTTGAGCATCAAGCTTAACCTCTACGTCTGCATCACGGGTCTCATTGAATTTGCACTCCAAGTATTCTGTCTTGGTTCTACTCAGTTTGAAACCTTTAGACTTCAAGGTCTGTCTCCAAACCTCCAACCTCGCATTAACCCCGCTATGTTTCTCGTCAATCAACACTATATCATTGGTAAATAGCATGCACCAAGGCACCTCCCCTTTGATGTGATGCGACAGTACATCCATCTCCAAGGCAAACAAAAATGGGCTAAGGGTCGATCCTTGGTGCAACCCCATCACCATAGGGAAATGGTCCGAGTCACCACCCACAGTCCTCACGGGGGTCTTAGCATCATCATACATATCCTTAATCACCCCTATGTACGCTACCGGAACACCTCTAACCTCCAAACACCTCCACATGACCTCACTCGAAACTTTATCGTATGCCTTCTCAAGGTCAATAAACACCATATGCAAATCCTTCTTCCTTTCCCTGTACTTCTCTACAAATATCCTTACCAGATGAATCGCTTCCGTAGTCGAATGCCCCGGCATGAATCCAAACTGATTCTCGGAAATAGACACGCACCTCCTCACCCTGGCCTCCACCACTCTCTCCCAAACCTTCATAGTGCGACGCAATAACTTGATACCCCTATAATTGAAATAACTTTGCAATTATAGCCCAATCATATAATTTTATACCATTTTTACCCAAAACTTAGTCATTTGTATTTTAAAATACTAAATAATTATTTTAAATTGTTTGCTATGCCTGAAATTCAATTTTTATGATTATTAGCTATTTTTATAAATTTCTTTAATTAGTTTAATCGGGTATTTAACAAATAGCCTAATTTTATTTCAATTGTAGCCTAGTTAAACTAGACCACCTGATTAAATCAACCCAAATACCCCAGGCCCAATCCACTATCCTACCCGACCTAATTCCCGTTTAATCTGGACCGTTGATCATTTCTGATCAACGTACTAGATTCTCTCTTGCCATAATTAACCTAAAGACCTACCCACCCTTTCCCCTCATTATCTCATCACTCTCCACCGTTGTACCCTCCTATCTCTCTCATGATCTCTCTGCTAAACCCTACTCTCCTCTCGCCGGCCGTTGGATCGCCGGTAACAATGGTCGTTCCACCACCACCCCTAGACTCCATGGCTCCCTCACATGCCGTATTCTTACTAACCTAAGGTCCTCCAGGGACCAGAGGTTGTTCGACTCACACCCAAGGCCTTTTCATTCCATTCTCAGGCCACCCTTGACATTCCGAGTAATATCATTCTATTTTCGGCTAAACCTATGGTTTCTAAGCCTGATTATCTCTATATATGGGTTATCTCTCTCTGGAACCCTAATTTTAGCTCTTGACTTCTTAGATATGTAACAGATCTAAGAGTCTTCTGAGTTATTTTACTGCTTTCCTTAAAGAACTTTCCGATTTCTCAAAAATGCCTCTTCGTCTTCAAAACAAGGGTTTCTTAACACCTTTTAAACTGGCTTTTCCTTCTGATTTTTCGTATTATTCTATGATTCTTACTATGCTTAAACGAATATTTGAGTTTTCTCTTTTATCTGATTTATTATGTTGAAAACCCTAGTTCTTGGTCTTAATCCTGGGTTCTGAGTCTGTCCTTGCTTATTTGTTCATATAATTCTCATGTTTGTTGTTCATGAATCCGTTCTGAGTTTTTGTGATTTTACCCTATTATGTTCATTAGGGTTTATGATTTTTGCTTCTTCCGCTTATATTATGTTTGTTCTGTTAATTCCTCTAATCATTTACCATTTCTCTAGTTGAATCCCTGATTCTGTGTGATTTTTACTTTGTTGTGCTTATTAAGGTTCTGATTATTGCCTCTTCTAGCCTATTATGTGTTTATTCCGTGCAATTTGTGTTGATTCCCCTTAGACCAGTACTACTCCTATTCGAATCCCTAATTCCCTGTGATTGATATCCTTCACTAATCTCTTGTGATATTTTCTACTGATTTTCAACCTCTAAGTTATTTTTCTTGCCTTACTTTATGGTTGACTATGCTGTCAACTAATTCTTGTGTTATTTCCTTAATTGGAATATTATGTATCTTTCCTTAATTACATATTCTATAATTGTACTATGCTGAAATTATTTCCTTATGTGTTATATTGCAACCTTATGTGATCTCCTTCCTTATTTGTCTTTACCGTTTGAAGTTAACCCCCTTAATTGAGGAGTACTTACACTGATTTTGTACTAATTGATACCTAGTTCAATAATCACTTCATGAATTTGATTCTTACCTTATTATTCTACCTAGTTTCAAACTATATATACATGCTCTCTCATTAACACCAACACACGAACACATTGGTTCAAAAACTATCTCTCACACTCAAAGCTTTCTGCTTTATTTCTTTGTTACTTGCTATTGTTCTGAATTAGCCGGCTGCAAGCCAAGGCTAATTATCGTGCTCTCCTATCCTTCACTTTTGTGTTTTCTATCTTCTTTACTGGTATGCTCTGATTTTAATTCAAGTCCCAAACCAATATGTTTCTTTTATTGCTTCAGTTCATCGTGTTTCTAATCTGGTTTTATCTATGGTTTTGTTGTTCAACATGTAATTGACATGCTTACCTTATTGTTCACCTAACATGTTCTGTTATGTCTTACTCCTTTAGGACCAATATGTTCTTGTAAACTTATAGTTTGTTTCAATGTGATTCTACCTTGTTTAAATACTTTCCTACTTGTCATCCAGGTTTGATATGTATATACTTTTTGCAAATGGATTGGTCACTTTAAATGTCTGACTCTATGTTGGTTCTAAAATTCACACAGTGTTGGTACCCTTAGCTATTCCCTAATCCCATAAACCCCTGCAAGAACTGTTGTGCTTGTACATTATGTGCTCTATGTGTCCCCAGTTCCCATTACCCTTGTGTGAAGGTTGTTCTTTGAGTATTGTTGAACCTGTTTTGTATCTATGTTTGGTCTGTGTTTATGTGATTCCATAACTATTTTCAAAAGTTGTTTTACTAAACAACTCTTTTATTTACAAAAACATTTTCACCTATGTATCTTTCAACACTATTTTCCTATTAAAACCTTTTCAAAACTATGTCAAGCACTCTCACTCTACTCTTAGGTCCTTAAGTTCTTCCCCTCCAATGTGTGACTGCTTAGGGATCCCTATGAGATCCCTCTGAACTCTGATGCATTGGGGCTGGCACTTCCACACTGCACTTACTCAATTATGATTGTGAAATATGGGTGTGAGCACTTCCTAGGATCCCTTGAGGTCCTTAGGGAACTCTGACACACCCGGATATGAGAAAGGCTATGAAAAATTTGGGCATTTGAGGTTCTGGAAATCTGGGCCTGTTTTCAGGCTCCCGATAGTGTAACTTCTTATTTTCCTTTATCTGTTTATGTAATTCATTCAATATTGGTTTGTAATAATTATTGTAAATGAATATTGGGGATGGCTAGTGAAAATGGGTAGAAATCATGCCTCAGGTTTAAATTTCCTATGTGTGCATTAGAATCCATGTTTAGGACCAATGCATTCAAAGCATGTAATAGATATCATGTTCTTAGGTTTCACGCATACTGTTCCAGCATCTCATAATATTATCACTTAGAAATCCCGCTTCTAGGCTAAATAACAACATTAACATAAAAAATTGTTGCTCCTGCACATTTTGAAATCATGTTGTAACTTTCTGTGCATTTAGAAATCATGCTTTAGGACTTTTTCATATAAATCATTTTACATTTTATATGTGCATATTAGATACCATGTTTTAGGATCTCGTTCGTACTCGCTCAGTCACACCTAGCTAAACTACTGATGCATGAAAAAGGACACAAGACAACCTCACATTTGTTTTACCATGTTTAAGTAAAACTGGTCATAATCCCTGTATCTTTGCAACACTTAGAACAACACGCTTTAGGTAAAACAATTTCTAAGATGTTTCTTTAACAATTCTGGTAACTATTATGCATTATCCCACGCCTAGGCAAGCCTTAGGTAATCAACCTTTATAAAACTGGAAACTGTATCTTTTATGTCTACTGCTTAATGGTTAACAGGTTTAAAAATCAGTAGGCAAATTGATTAGGGCCCCTACTTCTGAGTTTATAAAATAAAACTGCATATTTTCTATTCACTTAGACATCATGTCTTAGAACCTGTTTAATAATACTACCCTTGTTTGTGTTTGAGTCGTGTTGTTTACATGCATCATCTGTGGAGGTAAACCTGAGCCTCTAATTGCTTCTTTCTGGCCTTTATTTGCTAAAGTCCTATTTGTTCTTGCATGTCGCCTAGTATTTTCTCCTTTTAACCTTAGGGGTCTGTCTAGAACTGCCTATAGCTAGAGGTCCTAAATTCCTACAGGACCATTAAGAAGGGACGGGTAAGAACATGCATCGCGATCGTTAAATAAAACTCATTTAATAACCCCTAAGGGGTGGGGTAAAAGGTATATATGGATATGATGACCAGTGCTCTAATGCCACGTGTAGCCCCTTTCTAAGGAGTGATTACCGGGCATTGTACTGATGTGATCCTATAGGATAAAAAACCTAGGACTCCCCTATCCCTTACACATGCGTGTTTAGATTGTAAATCTTTCAAAACCTTATACATGTGCATAGGCTTTAAATCTTATGAACTTTAGCACATATGTGTGCTTATACTGCGAATATTTTCAAGACCTTTTGTTTGTTTGTGTATATGCCTTAATTGCTTACTTGTATAAGATTCACAAAGCTTGTTTGGCCGGGAACCACATTTGTGGACTTTGACGGGTGCTTAACACCTTCCCCTTGAAGTAATTTCAAGCCCTTACCCAATCTCTAGTTATCCAATATGTGTTATAAATGACCCATAGTAGGTGCCCTAACGCACCTTAATCCGTTAGGTGGAGACTCTTCAACTCCTTACATACCCCTTTCCCAAAAGGAAACGAGTTGTCCCAATAATGTCAAAAAAAACTGACTGATTCGAAAGGAGAGGAAAAAGGGGGCGCGGCAGCATGACGACTCTGCTGGGGACCTTAGGCTTTTACCATTTCAAACTTCTTTGTGAATTTGTACCTTTACTTCGTTAATATTTGCACCCTTTCCCTCTTCCCCTTTATGTGCAATTAATTGTTTATTTCTTTTAAGTCTTTAATATTTTTCAAAGGCAAAATTGACATGTTTCCTTGTTTCTCTTTGTAATCGTTTTTAAATTACAACTGTTGTATTTACCGCTTTCATAACGTGCAAATACATGTAAACATGCTTTTATTGCTTATTTATTGTTTCATAATCATGCTCAACATCATACTCCATTCATGCCAATACAAATCCTATAGCAACACTTGATGAGTGGTTGCACTCTTCCTATTTTATCACCCTTAAATTCGGAAAGGCTTATTTGCGGTAAAACTAGTCGATCAGTGGTGCAGTCGATAGTTCCGTGCCTTCCCCCTTGAGTTGTCTGCTCAAGGGTACCAGTCTAAAACTCCATAGAAACCTTATTCTGTTATAATGCACATGCATCATGGTCAAACCTAGCTGGGTTAATGTGTTGTTCGGTTAATGTGTTGTCCTTACAATAACCCTTTAAGACAACCTTGTCCTAAGTCCACCGGGGGTTTCATAATCCCAACGGACATAATCACGTTCTGTGCATTTATTTGGGGAACTAAATGCTTGTATGCTAATCATAAATAAATAAATATTCCAGTCTGGCGGGGGTAAGGGCCTAACTATGTTTGTCTTGCAGAAATATGAGGCACGAAGTCCCTAGATTCGGCATGGTCAGCAATATCCATCCAAAGCTCCTGAACTGGTGGGAAAACCTTCCCTCCAGTGATAAGAAACACGTCAAGAAATACCTGGGTAACTTACCGTCTCTCCTAGACATCCAACCCAACAACATGTTAATCGAGGATGCCACCTTATTTTGGGATAGCGAAAGAGCCGTCTTCTGCTTTTGGAACATTGAGATGACACCACTTCTAGAAGATATAGGAGGACTAGCTGTGTTAGTCTGAGAAACCCCTGGGTTATTGGTGCCTGAGAATAGCACAGGCAAAGTCTTTTTGAAAATGATGGGTCTGAAGAAGAATGCTGAGTTATAATGTTTAAAACAATCATTCATACCCTCTGAGTACTTATACGAAAGGTACGGTTACAAAAAATCATACCGTACCCACCATGACGAATTTTCCATTACATCTTTGGGACATATTCACCGTAGGGTATTTGTATTCATTGTTTGATTTCTGGGGTTGATCGTGTTTCCAACAAAAGAAAGAAAGGATTCACACTAGGTTATATATGGTAACCAAGACTTTGATGGAGGGAATTGACGGGAAAGCCTTCAACATTGTCCCTATGATAATCTCTGACATTTATCGAGCCTTAGAACATTGTCAAAGAGGAACTAAGCCTTCGAGGGTTGCAGTCTGTTACTACAACTGTGGCTCTTAGAACATCTCCAAAAGGCCCAATACCACCAAGAACTTCCGCGAAGGGCTTGGAACGATCACATTTCCTTCCATCACCCCAAGCGGATGACATATATTCCCGACAAGTTTTCTCAGCCAGAGACTGCCAAGGAGTGGGTAGAGTTCTTTGATAACCTAACTGAGGAACATGTACAGTTGATGTTCGTGTGGTTCCCAACGTATGAATTCATCGTCAAGTCCAGGGATGCACCACACCTAGTGGTGATTGGGTTGAGAGGGATATATCCTTACATTCCTCTCTGAGTCATGAGACAAGCAGGCAGAAAGCAAGTTGTGCCAAGGGTCGACAAGATGAGCCATTTCCGAGCTGACTTCCAAGATGATGATATTCCCTATAAGTTCCAAGCCCAACACAGGTGGCACTGCAAGATCATAATGGAAAAGAATACAATTGAACCAGACAGGTACCACGCATGATGTGCACCTTTTTACCCGGCATGGTTAGAAGACGACTTGGATGGGTCAGTCAGGCCAGGGATCATCCGAGGACATAGAATCATAGACGGGAATGCCGAAGCTCAGGTCAAGTATAATGGGCTGCGCAAGAGGATCCACGGGTCTGAGAATAACTACCGTGAGATACATGAAACCAACAAAAGGTTGATCGAAGAATGGAAAGACATGGCCATCCGTTCCAAAAGGAAGCTGGAATACTTGGAGCGAGGTATAGTCGAGCTGGAAGGTAAAGTCATCAAGACGGTCGACGAATGTCAGAAAGCTGAGGGAAACGAAGGAGGACATCTAGCTAGAGCGTACCTACTGCTGGGACTGCGTGAGCTAGGGAGCCTGTTCAATGGGATCAAGGATGCCGAATCTGGGGAAGGTCCTTCTGGGACCAATAGGATAGGATTTCCTTTTTCGCTTTATCATTGTATAAGGCCAATGGCCATTAGTGACTTTATTTCCTGCTTATTATCTTAGTGTTGTTTTGGATTCGTTTATTTATATTTAATGAAATGAGGCATTTTGGCATCCAAGCTCTCCAAATCAATTTGTCACTAGGCCTACCTCGGGCACAACGAGGCTCCCAAATTAGGACACGCTTTTATGTTCCTGTACTATGTGTTTAAATACTGCAATACTTTCTCATAACCCTCACTGACTTGGCTACCTTTTGTTTTTGTTTTCTTTGATTATTCCCATCCCCAAAGGTTGGTTCGTGCATTCTGGCATCATCATCATACTATACAAGATATAGGGGCCCTCCGCCTTCTCCTCCTCTTAGTCCACCTAAAGGAAAAAAGCAAAGGCAAACGAAAAATGGAAGATATCAGGAAGGAAAACACAACGCCAGTTGAACGAACAGAAGCTTTTTACGGTCAAGGTACTCCGGTTCAAAATGATGCTATGACACAACTCGAGCAAAGGTTGTTGAAGCTCCAAAGGGAGCTTGAGCATGTCCGAAATTTGGCAAATTTATCCTTCTCACTCAGTGTCCCAGATGTCAACCATCCAAACATCCAAAATCCTATACCTCCTCAGAATACCCCAAAAATATATAATTCTCCCACAAGTCATCACCACACTCTACCAAAAAATCCAACTATTCCACCATAATACAACGCTTGCCACACTCCGAGAAACACCCCACTAATCGTCCATGAGCCGCAAAACTCTACAAATGACCACCTCTATACCCAAGTGCCAGGCCATCACAACAACCTCATCTACGTGGAAACTCTGCCACACTCCACCCAACCCATTTCATACACACCTGAATCCTGTGAGAAGGATATGTTTATCAAGAATTTGGCCGAAGAACTCAAGAAGCTGACTAGGAGAGTTCAAGGTTTTGAAAGAAGCAAGGGAGTTGGGGGGGTTGAACTATGAAGATCTCTGCATACAACCCGATGTTAAACTACCAGAGGGTTACAAACCCCCTAAGTTCGAGATGTTCGACAGTACAGGTGATCCTAGGGTCCATCTGAGGACCTATTGTGATAAATTGGTTGGAGTAGGAAGAGATGAGAAGATTCGTATGAAGCTATTTATGAGGAGCGTCACAGGGGATGCTCTGTCTTGGTACATCAGCATCAGACTTCATGGACCGGTTCAGGTTCAATACAGAGAATGATCCAAACGTGTTCTATATTCAGAACCTTAAGAAGAAGCCCACAGAAACTTATTGCGAGTATGCTACTCGCTGGAGATCTGAAGCAGCTAAGGTCAGGCCTGCCCTAGACGAAGAAAAGATGAACAAATTCTTTGTCTGAGCACAAGACCCACAGTATTATGAGCGGCTGATGGTGATTGAAAACCACGAATTATCTGACATCATCAAGTTAGGTGAGAGAATTGAGGAAGGAATTAAAAGTGGAATGGTTTACAATTTTGAAGCATTACAAGCTACGAACAAGGCCCTGCAGTCTGGTGGCGTGTCCATGAAGAGAGATGTGGGGTCGGTAATGGTTGCATAGGGGCCTAAATCCCCACCGACCTATCGAAACTCTCCACTCACCTACCAAGCACCCCCACCCATATATCAGTCAGCACCTCCACCAACATATCAGTCATCTGCACCACCTACATATCAGCCTACTTCCCCCAAATATTCCCAACCAGCTCCTATTTATCATACGTACAACTCTCAACCATCTCACTTCCAATTATCCCTTGCTCGCCAAAATGTCCCGAGACCTCGACCAAACTTTGACCGCACGCCACCCAAGCAGTATACTGCCATTGCTGAGCCTATTGACCAACTATATGAAAGACTGAAAGATGTTGGTTATGTCACTCCTATCCTTGCTGTAACCCCTGAGAATCCCTCTCAATGGGTTAATCTGAATAAGGCCTGTGCATACCATTCTGGCATGAAGGGGCATACAATTGATGAATGTCGATCACTGAAAGATAAGATCTAGTCTCTGATTGATAATAAGGTCATCCAAGCAAAGAAATCTACTCTCAATGTCCGCAACAATCCCCTTCCAGACCATAGTGGTGGAGGAATCAACATGATAGAGATAGAAGAGCATTGGGACCTAGAGGGGTCAATTGGGTTGATCATAGAAGATGATGACCCAAAGAATCCAGCAGTCACTCTTAATCCTATCATAGTCCAGATTCAGCCATCCGGAGATGTCTAGGTAACTGCAAGTTCCATTCGAGTTTGAAACGTCACCACCTGCAGATGCACCTATGTCGTTCGAGGTTGTGGTTGTGCCTCCTGCTAAGGCACCTGTTCCATTTGAAGTGAAAGTAGTTGCACCAATCACAGTGACTCTGTCAACCACGCCACCTTTCTACACTAACGTTGTACCTAGGGACTATGTAGATGAAGCAAGGAGGAAAGGTAAAGTCAAGATAGAAGAAGTTTTTGCCGCACAGGGGATAACAAGGACCAGTAGGGTCTATACACCTGAACACTTGGCAGAATCCAGCAAACAGGCTTCCAACATACCACCCATCATTAAGACAGACCCAGATGATCTTTGGAGGAAGGTGCAGGCCAAAGAATAAGCGGTCATCGATCAGTTGAACAAAACCCCAGCCTAGATATCCATTATGTTGTTGCTGCAGAATTCAGAGACGCACAGGAATGCTTTGATGAAAGTGTTGAACGAAACGTATGTGCCAAATAACATCACTAGTGTGGAGATGGCCGATATGGTAGGTCAAGTGCTGGAGAGTCATAAAATCTCTTTCCACGAAGACGAGTTGCCGTCTGAAGGGTTAAGTCACAATAAAGCACTACACATCACTATGCAGTGTGAGGACTACTTCATCACCAGGATTCTAATTGACGGGGGATCTAGCCTCAACATTTGTCCGTTGACAACTCTCAATAAATTGGGCAAGGGATTGTACGAGATAAGAAAAGAGTCTATGAATGTAAAATCTTTCGACGGTTCTGAAAGGTCTACCATTGGTGAAATCAGCCTTTGTCTACAAATGGGACCCACATGGTTCGAGGTTGAATTCCAGGTAATAGACATATCGACATCCTACAACCTTCTATTGGGACGGACATGGATACATGTCGCTAGGGATGTGCCATCAGCATTGCATCAGACAGTGAAGTTCGAATGGAACGACCAAGAAGTAATCATCCATGGAGATGGAAGCAACCCTATCTATAGTCGCCAGACCATCCCGGTGGTCGAAGGTAGAAGAAGGCTGGGTGGAGAAACTTACCACCATATCGAATAGGTCAACACAGTAGATAAAGACAAGTGGTGGGACAGTAGGATCGAAATCTTACTGAACTGGAGTGGGTACGAGCCTGGCAGAGGACCCGACAAGAATTTTCAAGGGATCTCCAAGCAAATACAACTCAAGCGCCATGGCACCACTTTTGAGCTGGGATACAAGTAAACATGGCAAGAATACAAGAAATGGTCTCCACCATGGCGCGATCCGTATTACCCATTGGAACAGCCTATACCGTATCTGGAGTAGACCTTCCAACAAGCCGATATCATATGGGGGTCAGAGGAAGACGAAGCACTGGAAGCCTTGAAGAATCTATTCCTGAAAGATGATGATATGGACTGTTGCGTCATTGTTGAGGAGGAGGAGGAGGAAGGCCCTTCCGTCCAAGCCGTGAGCAAAGGATCATTCCTCAAGAGTTGGACTATCAGAACAACCAGGGCTCTACGAGTCCCGGGGTAGCAAGGCTGAACAAGCATTGTCTATTTTTATTTGCTAAATGATTTCCTTTTCGCATTTCCATTTTTGAAATAAGATCTCCAATGTTCTAAAACATTTGTTTAAATTATCAAAAACGGTTTTATGTTTTATGAATCAATATTTATTATTATCATTTTCTCTCATTACTTTTATCTATACAACATTACTATACTTGTCTTGATGAACCAATGACTATGACATGCAACGAGACAACACAACAAAAGGACATCGATTCAGAAGAAGAGGATGATATACCTGACGAAATTATCAGAGAAGTCGAGGATTTTGAGAACAGACCTAAGTCCAATCTGGACGAGACTGAGGTCGTCAGCCTGGGAGATTCAGAAATTGTCAAAGAAACTCGTATCAGTATCCATTTGTCACCGTCAGAGAAGGAGGAATACACACAGTTCTTGAAAGAGTATGAAGACATATTTTCATGGTCGTACGACGACATGACTTGTCTAAGTACATCCATTATGGCTCACAAGCTGCCAACCAATCCCGCCGGTAAAACAGAAGCTCGGAAAGTTCAAGCCTGACATGAGTTCGAAAATCAAAGAGGACGTTACCAAGGAAATCAACGCCAAGGTTCTCAGGGTGGTTGAATATCTGACATGGTTAGCCAACATCGTGCCAGTGCCGAAGAAGGATGGAAAGGTCAGGGTTTGTGTCGACTACCGGGATCTCAATCGGGCCAGTCCAAAGGATGATTTTCCCATTCCAAACATACACATCCTGATTGATAATTGTGCCAAGCATGAACCTCAGACGTTCGTGGATTGCTTTGCTAGTTACCATCCGATTTGGATGGACGAGGAAGATGCTGAGAAAACGCCTTTCATTACGCCGTGGGGAGTCTACTGTTATAAGATGATGCCATTCAGCCTAAAGAACATTGGGGCCACCTATATGAGAGCTATGATCACTATCTTCCATGACATGATACATAAAGAGATCGAGGTATATGTGGACGACACCATTAACAAAGCTAAGAAAGTTGCCGACCATATATCAGATCTGAGAAAGTTCTTCAACAGGTTGCGAAAATACAACTTGAAATTAAACGTCGCGAAGTGTGAATTCGGGGTTCCCGCGAGAAACTTTACTGGGTTCATTGTCAGCCGCAGAGGGATAGAATTGGATTCGTCAAAGGTCAAAGCCATCCAAGAGTTAACACCGCCAAAGAACAAGAAAGATGTGATGAGTTT
>ML459151.1:3568-36781 GCA_005239535.1 Nicotiana rustica | reverse complement strand
CGGTTCATAGCCCAGTCCACAGTCATATGTGAACCAATCTTCAAGATGCTGAAGAAAGATGCTGCAACTAAATGGATCGAGGCTTGTCAAAGAGCCTTCGACATAATCAAGGAGTACTTGTCCACACCGCCAGTCTTGGTACCGTCAGAGCCAGGTAGACCCTTGCTACTCTACCTCGCAGTATTAGATGGAGCCTTCGGCTGTGTTCTGGGGCAGCACGACGAGACAGGGAGAATAGAGCAGGCTATATATTATCTGAGTAAGAAGTTCACTTTGTACGAGGCGCGGTATTCTATACTAGAACGTACATGTTGTGCTCTAACCTGGGTAGCCCAAAAACTGAGGCATTACTTCTGTGCCTATACAACATATCTCATATCAAGGATGGATCCCTTGAAATATATCTTCCAGAAGCCCATGCCCACTAGCAAGCTGGCCAAATGGAAAATCTTGCTGAGTGAGTTCGACATTGTCTATCTGACTCAGAAGGAAGTCAAGGGATAAACATTGGCAGACCATATTGCTTAGAACCCCGTGGATGGAGAATACGAACCCCTGAAAATGTATTTTCCCGATGAAGAAGTGTCATTCATAGGAGAAGACATTGCAGAATCCTATGACGGCTGTAGAATATTCTTCGATGGAGCGGTGAATTTCAAAGGAGTCGGCATTGGAGTTGTCCTGGTATCGGAAACATGCCAATATTATTTGGTATATGCTAAACTCAGATTCCCCTGCACCAACAATATGGCAGAGTATTAAGCATGTATCTTAGGGTTCAACATGGCCATTGATATGAATATTCAGGAACTGCTAGTAATTGATGAATCAGATTTGCTAATACACCAAGTACAAGTAGAATGGGCTACTAAGAATTCCAAGATACAGTCGTATATGCACCATGTGTAGGAATTGAGAAAGCGGTTCACGAAGACGGAATTTTGGCACGTCCCCAGAATTCAGAACGAGTTCGCCGATGCATTTGCCACTCTATCATCCATGATACAACATCCAGATAAGAACTTCATTGACCCTAATCCAGTGAAGACCCATAGCCAGCCGGCCTACTGTGCCTATGTTGAAGAAGAAGCAGACGGAAAACCAGGTTCCATGATATCAAGGAGTATTTATCAAAGGGAGAGTGCCCAGAGCTTGCAAATCACACCTAGAAACGCACGCTTCGAAGATTGTCCAACAATTTCTTTCACAGCGGAAGAAACCTTGTATAGGACAACCCCCGACTTGGGATTATTGAGATGTGTCGACGCAAAAGAAGCCTCCAAATTTCTTGAAGAGATACATGATGGGACATGTGGCCCACATATGAATGGTTTTGTCTTGGCTAAGAAGATACTCAGAGCCAGTTACTTCTGGATGACCATGGAAACGGACTGCATCCAGTATGTCCGAAAATGCTACCGATGCCAGGTACATGCAGATATGATAAAGGTACCCCCTAACAAGCTCAATGCAACAAGCTCACCCTGGTCGTTCGCTGCCTGGGGAATGGACGTCATTGGACCGATCGATCCTATCGCCTCAAACAGATACAGGTTCATCTTGGTAGCAATTGATTATTTCACTAAGTTGGTCGAAGCAGCATCTTACAAAGCAGTGACTAAGAAAGTCGTGGCAGACTTTGTCCGCGACCGTATTGTTTGTCGATTTGGAGTTACAGATTCAATCATCACCGACAACAGCTTCAATCACAACAGTGACCTGATGAAAGCCATGTGCGAGACATTCAAAATCAAGCACAATAATTCTACAGCCTATAGACCTCAGATGAATGGAGCTGTAGAAGCCGCCAACAAGAACATCAAGAAGATATTAAGGAAGATGATAGAAATATACAAAAAATGGCACAAAAAGTTATCATTTTCCTTACTGGGATACCGCACCACAGTCCGTACATCAACTGGGGCAACTCCTTACTTGTTGGTCTATGGTACGAAAGTTGTTATTCCCGCTGAAGTAGAGATCCCTTCATTAAGAATCATACAAGAAGCTGAGCTTAGTGAAACAGAATGGACGAAGAGCCATTATGAGAAACTAGCCCTCATAGACGGGAAAATGATGAATGCAATATGTCATGGTCAACTTTATCAGAATAGAATGTCCAGAGCTTTCAACAAAAGAGTCAAGCCAAGAAAGTTTGTACCGGGGTAGCTGGTGCTAAAGAAAAAATTTCCACACCAAGATGAAGCTAAAGGGAAATTCTCTCCCAACTGGCAGGGTCATGGTTCACCGAGTGTTGATAGGAGGAGCTCTTATACTTGCAGAAATGGACGGAGAAATCTGGCCAAAGCCAATCAATTCAGATGCAATCAAACGATATTATGTTTAATTCTCTATGATGTTCCTCAAATGATGTAAATTGAACTACGTCTTACCTGATTTCCGTTTAAGCAGGGATACATAGACAGCCGTATGGGTTCGGTGAGAAATCAAAAAAATCTCATTTCCCCCGCAATCGGAAACTAAGGCAGAATTTTGAGGAGGACCCTCAAAATTTGGAAGCAAGGTCAGCCAATCGCAGCATGCGCAACAGTCAGAGTCGTCAACCCATCTAATTGGGGCAGAATTTTTAGGAGGACCCTCAAAATTACGTATCATGAGAGGTTGCAATGTATTGAACCATGTCACGGTCGTCGGTTCATCTAAATTTCTCAAAAATATGTTTTCTTATACTATGTCTTTACAAACTCATGCATGTTTATTTTAAAATATAGCTCTGTTTAGGGAACGCTACCCTGATGATGCAAACAGGATGATCAGACCAAGACGAACGAGTCAAGCAAAGCGAATGGGGATACGAACCAACCTTCCCCATCAAGAGAACTCACAATTTTTCTTTGGATGCAGGAACAAAGAAACAAACATGCTTCGGAGTCACAAATCTCAACGTCGTAACATGCCAAAATTTGCTATCAGCACAAAGAACAGACATGTTCAAATTCACAATCCTCGAAACCCTCGCACTTGCCGACATTCGCTATCAGCACGAAAGATAACATGCTCCGTAGTCATAATTCTCGCAACAATCGCAACACCACAATACACTACCAGCTAAGAAATCCTACTATCATCTGCTATTTATTCTTTTGCATAAGGCTAATATCTGTCTCCATCTTGCATAAGGCTAAGCTCTGCCTTCATCTTGCATGAGACTAATCTCTCTCCCGCATTTTGCACGAGGTTAAGCTATACCTCCACTTTTGCATAAGGCTAATCTCTGTCTTCACCTTCCATGAGGCTAAGCTCTGCCTCCATCTGCATGAGGTTAAGCTCCACCTCCATTTTTGCATAAGGCTAATATCTGCCTCCATCTGCATAAGGCTACTCTCTGTCTTCCTATTTGCATGAGGTTAAGTTCTACCTCCATTTTTGCATAAGACTAATATCTGCCTTCACCTTGCATGAGGCTAAGCTCTGCCTCCTGATCGGCACCCACCTATACCACTAAATAGTAGCAAGGCATGGGTTAATACAGCTTTTACCCGAAGGGTCGGGATCAATTTCCACAGGGAGTTATGATTGTGGGAGTTGAGTTCATAAATGATCTAGTCGTGTGTCAAGATTTTAGTTGAACTTCTCATCAAAAGTGTTTGCAATTATACTACAGTTAGTCTATTTGAATTTATAAACTAGCTTACTAATATCATTTTGATGGTTTTCTTAGTTGATAAAGGGACTAGGGCTGTGACTTCCTTCTAGGTGAGTGATTAACGGGTCTAACATTGAGAATGATATTGTGAAATAGGGATAATTGGCATAAGCGCATGCTAAGAAACTCACCCACTACCTCTCGGTAATATGGATGACTTTTCCCAAATTGGCTTTCTCAAGCACAATTGGGTGTTTCAATTGACCACATGAATTGGCTCAAATCGGGTTTAGCTATCTCTAGCATACACCCTTTTATTGGGGCTATCAATCTCTTGAATTTGCCCCAATATTTTGTTAGCCTAATTACCTAGACTTGGGTCATCTTTCTCAAGAATAACCCTAGTCATTAAGGCTTGAATTAGTATTTGCAACCACTAATTCTGAGATTTATGCACAAATTAAGCTAAAACCCAACCACCCATACACAAAATCACTCAATAACTGAAAACCCATTAATTACCCATACTAGGGTTGGGTCACAACCCTAGCTAATAGGTCTAGCTACTCATGGTTGAAGAAGAAACACAAGTAGAAGATGAATTTAAGCGCATAATCGTGAATTACAAGATGATAATAGAAGAACTATGATTAAAGATAAGCTAAAATAGCTTAAAAAGTGTTGTTCACGTGCTCCCTAAACGGCTGATGCCCTAAAAACTGAAGAAATGATCTATTTATACATGGCTGAAAATACTAGACAAAAATGCCCCTACAGAGAATCCGCTCCCAGCGTAATTCTGAGCGCTCGGGCGAAGAGACTTCTGCTGCAGCGCTCTTGAGCTTTATAACTTTCCGAATCTCCATTTTTGCGCCCATAGGATAAATACAACGCTGCAGCGGTGGCTGGAGCGCGACAACAGAATAATTACGCTGACCACGAAATCTTGAATTTCCTCTGCTGCCAACTCTCTGGATCTTAACAACCGCGTCCAGCGGATAAATGGGTGCTGCAACGGTTAGTGAACTGCTGCAGCGGAAAAGTAGCGTGGAACGCGCTTTGGATAGCCTTGAAAAATAGCTCTCTAAAGTTTGCAGCATGGCAGCGAAGAGAATCCGTTGCGGCAATGAGACAAACGCTGCAGCGGAAAGTGGGCGCTGCAGCGTTCCAACTGGGTTCTGGGGTTTTGCAAGTTCTGCTTCTTTTTGAGGTCTTTTGGATCAATACCTACAAATCAACTCAGTTCCTTCAATTCAAACCACTTGCATCAAAATGTAGGGTTAATTAAGCCAATTGTTGCCTCAGAAACCTAAGAAAAATGGAGTAAATAGTAGTACAAATCACTAGTTATCAACTCCCCCAAACTTAAGGCTTTGCTTGTCCTCAAGCAAACAAAATAACTCCCACCTCCGTAACAAGAAAAGATAAAGTATTTCATCCATTGAGATGTGATTCATCAAGCTTCAATTGGGACTAACGACTATCCTCACCAAAAATGAACTATTGACAAACTTAAGCAATGGTTTTCTAGATCACTAGATCTAACGTAACACCAAAGCTTCAAGAGTTGACTAAGTTCGTCATAGAGCTTCTCTTTTTTACCTCCATCACTGTGGATCCCAGACTCTTCCTCCTCTACTCTCCTTAGGCTCACCTCACCATAAAGAGTGTCTCTCAAAATTGGGTTTATCGTGGGGTGCTCTCTTCACTCTAAAAAGAATGCCTCAAGTCCGGCCTTTCGTACCATAGGCTTTCCCCTCATGTGAATCACCACTAATGTAAGCTCACTCAACTTGAGATCCTATAGGGCTTTTTCGGGTTGTAAAGGAGGCTTTTTGGATCGAATTTGGTCACAATGAACTTTGGTAGAACATATTCCCTTAAGCACTCCAATTGTTCACATTTTTGCACATGACACTCTTGACTCTTTGAGTCACAAATTTTCCTGGGGGAATTTAGAGAGACTCCTAGTCACTCTTTATTTTACTTTGGGATCATTTTCTTCCCTTTTTCTTTCTTTTTCATCATTTCAATCTCTTTTTCAAACTTTTGTTTTTTTCTTTTTCACCTTTTTTCTTTTCCCTTTTTTGGTTCATTATGCTTTTCAACCTTTCCTTTGTCTCGTTTTTATTATAACCAAGCCTTTCATCATTATGCATTTCCTCGTCTCTCCCCCAAACTTATGCTTTTTGCTTATTCTTCATCAAGAGTGCTCAAGGAAAGAATGGGTGCCAAGAGAGGATATTTAGAGAACGGATGAAGGCTAAAAACATGGTTTTTGAACAAGTAGGCTCAGGCTCAAAGGGGTTGACTAGGGGTCTTGTCAAAGTAGGCTAAAGAGGTCTTTAAAATTCAATAGGGAATCAAGGAAAGCCTATGATATTCTCACAAGTCGAGCTCACTTAAGATTTCTCCTAGACAAACACTCGGGGCAAGTTCTAGACTTATAGGCAGGGTACTCGGGATATGTAATTTCAAACCTCACCTCACAAACCTTAGGATTGCTAAAGAGTATCGAGTCGAGGGCCCACAACAATCATTTGGTTCGCACAATCAAATTGGAAGCTCAACTATAGCCATGAACACCATTTGACGACAGTTTTAGTCAACTCAAGACTCTAAAGGTCACAACTAGAACTAGCCTCATTTGTAATCTGTCTTTAACCATAAGGTCAAAGGTAGATCTGTTGGTTCCAAGTGAAGCTCTATTTGAATCACATTTATTCATTATTACTGAAACAAAAGAATAAAAAACAAAAAGAAAAAGAAAAATGAAAAACTGACTCAATCCCTTAAGAATGTCATCACACCGTCTGTCATAGGGAAGAGACACCCGGTTCGCACAATTTCCACCCCTGGAAAAGAAGGTCAAAGGGGATTATTGACAGTGCAAAAAGGAAAAGAAGAAGTTACAAATTAAAAAGAAGCTACTAAATAAAATAAGAAGTTAGACTACAAATGGAAAAAGCTAAAGAAGTTATAAAGTAAAAATTACGAAAAACAAAATGAATATTTACAATAGAGGATGAATATATACATATGATAAGGAGGATGATCTGAATATATACATACCAAAATGAAAAGTGTGGAAATGTAAATAAGAAAAAGAAAAAGAGTATTAACAGTTATTACAACCCAAAAATCAATCAAATTGTCTAAATTTATCAACCAACAAGTAGAGGCTACCCCATCCAATAAAAACTAGTATTGCCCTCAATGCTATCAAACAAAAATATAACACAGGGGATAGGGGTGAGAGAGAGAGTAAGAAGTAACTCCCTAAGATGCCTCAGGCTGCATAGGAGAAGGGTCAACAGGGGCAGATGAAGAAGGTGTTGTGCCAGTGGTGATAGGAGGATCTTGTGCCTGTATGGAAGTCCGGCCCTCAGGCTCCTCTAGCTGAATCTCCATGTCCTCCCTCTGGGGAATGGCACCTCTACGAACTGGAGCCAGTGGAAGGTCTGCCTCATCCACAGCCGGATCAGTGGGCGCAGACTCTCCTAGCAAAAGATTAAGGGGAATGTCCCCCGAAGCAGCAACCTTGACCATCTCCTTCACCAAAGCTTTTTGAGTCTGCAGCATCTTCTTCTGCACCTTCTTTGAATCATCCTGGTCCTTTTTCATTTTCTTCACATACTTGCCCAAATAAGTGATATCCACCTGTTGCTTCCCCAGTGTCTCCATGATCTTCTTCTGGTTGTCCACCACGCTCTTCAATGTTTCCTCCAGAGTAGGAGGCAATGCAATGGTCGCTGGAGGTGACTGAGCTTCCACTGTAGAAGAAAGATCAGAAAGTCTAGAAGAGGCTACCTGCAGCTAGTTGGTGATACCATCTAGAGTCTGGGACACCTTCAGGGTCGTCTGAGGATAGGTGGATGATGATGGCACTGAGACTAGTATGGGTGTAGCAGGGTCTGATGGGGATCAGTGACAGCAGCAACAGTGGGCCCCTCAGAAGGAATGAAGCCTTCTCCAGCAGCGGAAGGCTCTGTGGCTGTGGAAGTACCAGGGGCTGCAGAGGTGGAGGCTTTCCCTTTGTGCTTGGGGTTGTCTGGCCCCTTCAAATGGTACCAGGAGAAAGCTGTCCGGGGCTTCATAAATGTGTCAAAATCCCTCCCCTCAATCTCGTTGTCTCGAAAATACATAGTCAGGAAATGAGGGAAAGGATAGGAGGACTCATTCTTCTTCACAACCCGTTCTATTACTCTGCATATGATGTTCCCGATGTTAATCGGGATGCTGTCCATAATATCCCCTACTATCACCGCCCTGGAAAGGGGCATAATACTATCATGGAGTATGGGGTCTATCCTGCTGCATACAAATGTGGCCCATCCCCGGTCCTCAAAACTCAGAGTATTCCTCTTGATGAGGGTGCCTCCAACCAACCAGTCGGGAGTAGTCCCTGCAACAACGATGATCGAATCCAACCACGGGCGAGCCAAATCCTTCCGATTCACCTTCTCAAAATACCTAGCCTGATCAACCTTCCCAAAACTCGCATAATCATTGAAAGCGCTTCCATTGTATAAAATTTTTTGTTGCGCACTTTGGTGAGGTATGTGTCCTTTTTAATGAAGGCCACATTTGCATAGAACTCCTTCACCACAAACTCATTTGGATCTACCACCTGGGCATTGAAAAGGTCCCACCCCTCTCTTTCTAAGAACTGCTTTTTGACATTGGGATTTAGGGGTAGGAGGTCCTTGATGATGAAGGGCCTTTCTGGGATGAGAGATCTCCGAGGACACATTTCTCTAAATTGATGGTAGGCTGGTTCAGAGACAAACTGGTCCTCCCATGCTGCGGGGTTTCTGGTCTTTTGCAAACCAAAAGCATGTGCTAAGGTGTCTCCACCCCTCCCATCATCAGGTCCCTCGTCTGAAATCTCGAGGTTGATGGAAGGAGGGGCTGCTGAATGAGCTGGCGACTGGGCTGCACCTGTGCCTTCCGGAAGAGTGGCGGAGTGGCTAGAGGAATCATCGGAAGACTCCGATCTAGTGGGCTCGTTGATGAGTCTCCGAGTCTTTGATAATGCAGCTGCTAAAGTTTCCCCGCTCTGACCCTCAAAAGCTTCCCGGGAGGGTAAGTACTCACTGGACCCTGATTCTGAGGGACTTGTTCTTTTTCTCTTTTGCTTCTTCCCTACTACTTGAGTTGGGCCCAATGGGTTTTGTTGCTTGACCTTGCCTCTACCCCTTGAAGGGTCGCCCTTCCCGGGTTGCTTTTCTGTTCCACCTCTAGATCGCACCATACTCTGCAACATGTAACACACATTATCAATACATTGTATCTAAGCAACAGATAGAATTGCAGAAGCAGATAGTGAAACAGTGTATTCAGGACCAAACTGCTGTCAGCGGAAAAGAACCGCTGCAGGAGGAATTCAGGGGACTCATACTACACCTCTCTGAATCTGTGAAACACGGACCACGGATTTTTGGACCGTTGCAGCATTTGGCCACCACTGACCCCGGAAATCTGGCCACTGCAGCGGAACTTGAATTGTTCTGAGAGTGAACTCTCTGAATTTCAAAACTGTTGTCCGCGCTTATTGACCGCTGAAGCGTTACACAGTATCGCTGTCAGCGGATTTCTAGAACGCTGCAGCGGAATCATCAACTTGAAAATACTATTGTTTGGACCTCCATTGTCAGCAGAATTCTAAAACGCTGCAGCGGTGGTCGAGAGCACAGTGCTTTTAGGCTAGGGCTCATCAAAATTTGAATTTTTTTCATGATAATGTAAGTATGAATCACCCCTTTACCCACATAAGAACCCATAAAGTATTACCCTAACATTGTAAAATGCATTAACAATTCAATTTCACCCTCACCACTGCAGCAGAATTCCATCGCCACAGCGAAGCGCACTCCGCGACAGCGAAATAGCAAACGCTGCAGCGGAGTGGAGATTCAGAGAGCCTGTTTTGGGACCAATTGGACCGCTGTCAGCGGTCATTTTCCGTTGCAGCGCTTGGTCACCGTTGTTAGCAGATTTTTGACTACTGCAGCGAAAAATTGCTACTTTGCTCAGTTTCCAGTTTTTTACCTACACTGCACCCACCAAGTCCTGCATCAACTTCACAACTGGTTAGTTCAAAAAAATCTATCCTACAAAAAACAAAGAAAAGAAAACACTTGGGTTTCCTACCAAGAAGCGCCTGATTTAATGTCACGGCACGACGCATGTTACCATGTTCAAATGAATTCCATCAAAGCCACCACGTGGCTATCTTCAAATTTTCCAAGATAATGCTTGACCCGGTGCCAATTCACACGAAAAATCTTCCCATTATTGTTTTTGAGATCAAGAGCACCAAAGAATGTAACCAACACAACTTCAAACGGGCCACTCCAATTGGACTTGAGTTTGACCGGGAAGAGACGAAGCCTAGAATTGAAAAGAAGCACTAAGTTTCCCACTTTGAACTCCCGGTCTTTGGCATATTTTTCATGGAGGTACTTCATTTTCTCTTTGTACAAAGAAGAGCTAGCATATGCATGGAATCTGAACTCATCTAGCTCATTTAGGTGATCAACTCTAAGATTTGCAGTTGTATCCCAATCCAAGTTCAATTTCTTCAATGCCCATAGTGCCTTATGCTCCAATTCCACCGAATGATGACAAGCCTTGCCATACACCAACCGGTAAGGAGACATACCGATTGGGGTCTTGAATGCGGTATAGTAATCCCAAAGAGCATCATCAAGCTTTCGGGACCAATCAGTCCGATTAGCATTCACTGTCTTGGCCAAAATGTTCTTGATTTCACGATTAGAGACTTCAACTTGGCCACTTTCTTAAGGATGGTACGGAGTAGACACTTTATGATTGACTCTATAATTGATAGAAATGAATCAAAGGCCCTATTGCAAAAATGAGACCCCCCGTCACTTATGATGGCACGAGGTGTCCCAAATCTCGTGAAAATATTATTCTTTAGAAAACAAAACACACTTCGGGCCTCATTATTAGGAAAAGCCACGGCTTTAACCCATTTCGAAACATAGTCCACCGCCACAAGTATGTAGGTATTTCCACATGAGCTAACAAAGGGCCCCATAAAATCAATTCCCCAAACATCGACGATATCCACCTCAAGAATTGTAGTGAGAGGCATTTCATCTTTATTGGATATGCCGCCCATTCTTTGGAATTCATTACACCTCTTTACCAACTCAGTAGCATCCTTGTACAAAGTAGGCCAAAAGAAACCATAACTTAACACTTTTGAAGCGGTCCTTGCCCCTCCATGATGACCACCATAAGGTGAGGAGTGGCATGACTCAAGCATTGACCCTTGCTCTTCTTCGGGCACACAACGCCGAATGACACCATCATTGCATATCTTGAATAAGTACGGTTCATCCCAACAATAATCCATGCTATCCCGTCTAAGCTTCTTCCTTTGGTTAGAAGAGGGCTCAAACGGGACAACACCGGTGACAATGTAGTTAGCGATGTCCGTGAACCATGGCATAGCATGAAAAGAGATGGAAAGGAGTTGTTCATCCGGGAAGGTATCATTAATCTAAAGGCCATCACTTGGCCTCCCTTGCTCTTCCAAACGGGAAAGATGGTCGGCAACTTGGTTCTCACTCCCCTTTCTATCAATGATTTCCAAATCAAACTCTTGAAGCAATAACACCCACCGCATAAGTCTAGCCTTGGAATCCTTTTTCATCATTAGATACCGGAGTGCTGCATGGTCAGTGTGAACTATGACCTTGGCGCCCATAAGATAAGGAAGGAATTTCTCCATTGCAAAGATTATAGCCAACAACTCTTTTTCGGTGACGATGTAGTTCATTTGGGCGGAATTCATTATCTTGCTTGCATAGTAAATGGGGTGAAAGATTTTGTTCACCCTTTGGACCAAAACCGCCCCCACCGCTACATCACTCGAATCACACATTAGCTCAAAAGGAGAGCTCCAATCTGGCACGGTGATAATTGGCATGGTTGTTAGCTTTTGCTTCAACAACTCAAATGCACTCATACAATCTTCATCAAAGTGGAACTTGGCATCTTTCTCTAACAACTTGCAAACAGGATTCACTACCTTCGAGAAGTCCTTAATGAAGTGCCGGTAGAACCCTGCATGCCCAAGAAAGCTGCGAACTCCCTTTACCGAGATCGGAGGAGGCAATTTGGAAATGACCTCGATCTTGGCCTTGTCTACTTCAATTCCATTCCTTGAGATTTTGTGGCCCAAAACTATCCCCTCTTCAACCATAAAATGACATTTTTCCCAGTTGAGCACTAGGTTGGTTTCTTCACAACGAGCGAGGAATTTATCCAGATTGTTCAAGCATTCATCAAAGGAGTCCCCAACCACACCGAAATCATCCATGAACACCTCTTTCTTCAACCATATTAGTGAAAATTGCCATCATGCACCGCTGAAATGTAGCAGGTGCATTGAACAATCCAAAAGGCATCCTGGAGAAAGCAAATGTCCCATAAGGACAAGTGAAGGTTGTCTTTTCTTGGTCTTCTGGAGCTATCAAGATTTGATTATAGCCTTAATACCCGTCCAAGAAGAAATAGAAAGCTCTACCCGCAACTCTGTCAAGCATTTGATCCAAGAAAGGAAAAGGGAAGTGATCCTTGTGAGTTACCTTGTTCAATTTGCGGCAATCCATGCATACCCGCCAACCAGTAGCTGTTCTTATTGGAATAAGTTCATTCTTGTCATTTTGTATCACAGTCATGCTAGCCTCTTTTTGGAACACATTAGACCGGAGAAGTCCAAGCACTATCAGAAATTGGGTAGAGGACCCCAGCATCAAGCCACTTGATTATTTCTTTCTTCACAACCTTTTGCCTTGCCTTATTTAGCCTCCGTTGGTGTTCTACGGAAGGCTTTGCTCCATCCTCAAGAATGATCTTGTGCATACAAATGCGGGGCTTATCCCCCGAATATCATCAAGTGTCCATCCTATGGACTTCTTCCTCCTTTATAGCACTTTGAGAGTAGATTCTACCTGCAATTTGGTTAGGCAAGATGAAAGTACAACATGTAAAGTACGAGAAGGACCAAGAAATTCATACCTGAGGTGTGGGGAAGTGGCTTCAACTCCAAGATAGGTGGCTCTTCAATTGAAGGCTTTGTCGGAGGAGTTTTCCGATTCTCCAAATCCAAGGATAACCTTCGAGGGCCATATGAATAAGAACCCATGCCTTGTAGAGCATTGGTACTCTCGATCAAGCCATCCACCACAATATCATCATGATTCAATAAAGTTGCTTCCACGGGGTCTTCAACATTTATCATTGAGCTTGTTTCATCAATAATGACCTCGGTGACAAGGTCCATGAAAGAACATACCTTTGTGCTATTGGGTTGCTTCATTGACTTGCAAACGTGGAACACAACCTTTTCATCTCCCACCCGGAAGGTGAGATCACCGGCCTCCATGTCAACTAAAGCCTTCCCCATTGCAAGGAAGGGCCTTCCCAAGATGATAGAGACTTCATCTTGGGAAGGCAGGGGTCAATGCAAGGCAGGGGTCAATGCAGCTTTTACCTGAAGGGTCGGGATCAATTTCCACAGGGAGTTATGATTGTGGGAGTTGAGTTCCTAAATGATCTAGTGGTGTGTCATGATTTTAATTACACTTCTCATCAAAAGTTTTTGCAATTATACTACGGTTTAGTCTATTTGAATTTATGAACTAGCTAACTAATATCTTTTTGATGGTTTTCTTAGTTGATAAAGGGACTAGGGCTGTGACATCCTTCTAGGTGAGTGATTAACGGGTCTAACATTGAGAATGATATTATGAAATAGGGATAATTGGCATAACCTCATGCTAAGATACTCACCCACTACCTCTCGGTAATATGGGTGACTTTTCCCAAATTGGCTTTCTCAAGCACAATTGGGTGTTTCAATTGACCACATGAATTGGCTCAAATCGGGTTTAGCTATCTCTAGAATACACCCTTTTATTGAGGCTATCAATCTCTTGAATTTTCCCCAATATTTTGTTAGCCTAATTACCTAGACTTGGGTCATCTTTCTCAAGAGTAACCCTAGTCATTAAGGCTTGAATTAGTGTTTGCAACCACTAATTCTGAGATTTATGCACAAATTAAGCTAAAAACTAACCACCCATACACAAAATCACTCTATAATTGAAAACCCATTAATTACCCACACTAGGGTTGGGTCACAACCCTAGATAATGGGTCTAGCTACTCATGGTTGAAGAAGAAACACAAGTAGAAGAGAAATTTAAGCTCATAATTGTAACTTACAAGATGATAATAGAAGAAATATGATTAAAGCTAAGCTCAAATACCTCGAAATAGCTAAAAGGTGTTGTTCACATGCTCCCTAAACGGCTGATTCCCCAAAATGAAGAAAAGATCTATTTATACATGGCTAAAAATACTGGACAAAAATGCCCATATGGAGAATCCGCTCCCAGCGTAATTCTGAGCGCTGGGGCGAAGAGACTTCTGCTGCATCAGATTAATGACCGCTGCATCAGTCTTGAGCTTTATAACTTTCTGAATCTCCATTTTTGCGCCCAGTGGATAAATACAACAATGCGGCGGTGGCTGGAGCGCGGCAGCGGAATAATTACGCTGACCGCGGAATCTTGAATTTCCTCTGCGCCAACTCTCTGGATCTTAACAATCGTGTCCAACGGATAAATGGGCGCTGCAATGGTCAGTGAACCGCTGCAGCGGAAAAGTAGTGTGGACCGCGCTTTGGATAGCCTTGAAAAACATCTCTCTGAAGTTTGCAGTGTGGCAGCGAAGAGAAATCCGTTGCAGTGATGGGACAAACGCTGCAGCGGAAAAGTGGACGCTACAGCGTTCCAATTGGGTTCTGGGATTTTTCAAGTTTTGCTTCTTTTTTAGGTCTTTTGGATCAATATCTACAAATCAACTCAATTCCCGCAATTCAAACCACTTGCATCAAAATGTGGGGTTAATTAAGCCAATTGTTGCCTCAAAAACCTAAAAAAAGGGAGTAAATAGTAGTACAAATCACGAGTTATCACCTCCGTCTGCGTAAAGCTACTCTCTACCTTCCTATATGCATGAGGTTAAGCTTTATCTCCATTTTTGCATAAGGCTAATCTCTGCCTTCACCTTGCATGAGGCTAAGCTCTGCCTCCATCCGCATGAGGTTAAGCTCTACCTCCGTTTTGCATAAGGATAATCTCTACCTTCACCTTGCATGAGGTTAAGCTCTGCCTCTATCTGCATAAGGCTACTCTCTGCCTTCCTATCTGCATGCGGCTAAGCTCTGCCTCCAATTTACTTTTTCACCGAGACTAAGCGCTTTCTCTCCAGCATTATTTCCTTCGTTTCTCTTTCGGGCTAAACTTTACCCTTCAATTCGCAAGACTAAGCTTTGTTTTGTCGACGTCATATTATTGCATTTCATGGGCTGAAATATCGCCAACCTGTCTAAAGGCGTCATAGTCTAACGACATCATCCTCATAGCCGGAAGACACCATGTCATGGCCTGAGGATCTCTCTCAACTTGCATGTCATTATTCAAAGGCGTCATAGTTCAGAGGCACCATCTCCATGGCCCGAGAACATCATTTCATGGCTTGCGAATCCCTCATCAAACAATTAATGGCCTAGGAAATCATGGTCTAAGGACGTCATCCCTAACCTTCCGAAGACAACTTTCATAGTCCAACGGGAACCTGCATCATGTTTTAATTTATGCACAATATACGCTTGTAGTACTATTATTTGAAGGTGACCCGACGAGCAACGGCTATCCCAGAAGGAGCGATCCCGCTTCCGTTCTCCCAGCTATAACAAACATAACCTCTCCCGCAAACTGTTCGTTCATCCGGCCCTAGATGTCGCGTCCGTTCTTGCAATGACTTCCCGGCATACTTCGCCGATGAATCCGGAACTACATACGACCTGATTCCTGTAAAGCCAGGAATATGTAGGCAGCTCAGAAGCCAGGGTGCGGCCTAAATCTTCCAACGTTTCGCTCGGTCAAAATTGGCCATCATATCTTTACCCGACAACTCTTTCATCCTTTCCGGGTAAAGAGGGGCAACTGTTAAAACCCAATTTTTTCCAAAGTATTTTAAAACTGCATATATACCTTCAAAATCATGCATTAAATAGCAGGTATTTTTCTATAATTTTTCTATATTTTTATTAATTTATCCTGCATTTTAATAAATAATTACAAAATTGCATCACAAATGATTTCAAAAGCACTTCTTGATTTTATTTATTGTTTATGGTCTCATTAAAACCAAATTATTTTATAATTATCCAAATTGATATCTTTTGACTATAATTGCAATAACTTTGCAATTATAGCCCAATCATATAAGTTTGTACCATTTTTACCCAAAACTTAGTCATTTCTATGTTAAAATACTAAATAATCATTTAAATTGTTTGCTATGCCTGAAATTCATTTTTTATGATTATTAGCTATTTCTATAAATTATTTTAATTAGTTTAATCGGGTATTTAACAAATAGTCTAATTTTATTTTAATTGCATCCTAATTAAACCAAACCCACCTGATTAAATCAACCCAAATACCCCAGGCCCAATCAATTATCCTACCCGACCTAATTCATATTTAATCTGGACCATTGATCACTTCTGATCAACGGACCAGATCCTCTCTTGCCATAATTATCCTAAAGACCTACCCCCCTTTCCCCTCATTCTCTCGTCACTCTCCGCCGTTACACCCTCCCATCTCTCTCAAGCTCTCTCTGCTAAACCCTACTCTCCTCTCGCCAGGTGTTGGCTCGCCGGTAACAATGGTGGTTCCACCACCACCCCTAGCCTCCATGGCTCCCTCACACGCCGGATTCTTGCTACCCTAAGGTCCTCTACGGACCAGAGGTTGTTCGACTCACACCCATGGCCTTTTCATGCTGTTCTCAGGCCACCCTTGGCCGTCCGAGTAAGATCTTTCTATTTCCGGCTAAACCTATGGTTTCTAAGCATGATTTTCTCTATCTCTGGGTTATCTCTCTCTGAAAGCCTGATTTAAGCTATTGACTTCTTAGATCTGTAACAGATCTAAGAGTCTTCTGAGTTATTTTACTGCTTTCCTTAAAGATCTTTCCGATTTCTCAAAAACGCCTCTTCGTCTTCAAAACTAGGGTTTCTTAACCCCATTTAAAATGGCTTTTCCTTCTGATTTTTAGTATTATTCTATGATTCTTACTATGTTTAAACGGTTATTTGCGTTTTCTCTTTTATCTGATTTATTATGTTGAAACCCCTAGTTCTTGGTCTTAATCCTTGGTTCTGAGTATGTCCTTGCTTATTTGTTCATTTAATTTGTTCGCATGTTTGTTATTCATGAATCCGTTCTGAGTTTCTGTGATTTTACCCAATTATGTTCATTAGGGTTTCTGATTTATCTTCTTCCGCTTATATTATGTTTGTTCTGTTAATTCCTCTAATCATTTACTATTTTTCTAGTTGAATCCCTAATTCTGTGTGATTTGTACTTTACTGTGCTTATTAGGATTCTGATTCCTGCCTCTTCTCGCCTATTATGTGTTTATTCCGTGCAATTCGTGTTGATTCCCTTTAGACCAGTACTACTCCTATTCGAATCCCTAATTCCCTGTGATTGATATCCTTTACTGATCTCTTGTGATATTCTCTACTGATTTTCAACCTCTAAGTTATTTTTCTTGCCTTATTTTATGGTCGACTATGCCGTCAATTGATTCTTGTGTTATTTCCTTAATTGGAATATTATGTATCTAGCCTTAATTACATGTTCTATACTTGTACTGTGCTGAAATTATTTCTTATATGTTATATTGCAGCCTTATGTGATCTCCTTCCTTATTTGTCTTTACCATTTGAAGTTAACCCCCTTAATTGAGGAGTACTTATACTGATTTTGTACTAATTGATACCTAGTTCCATAATCATTGCATGACTTTGATTCTTACCTTATTATTCTACCTACTTTAAAACTATATATACATGCTCGCTCATTAACACTAACACACGAACACATTGGTTCAAAAACTATCTCTCACACTCAAAGTTTTCTGCTTTCTTTCTTTGTTACTTGCTACTGTTCTGAATTAGCCGGCTGTAAGCCAAGGCTAATTATTGTGCTCTCATATCCTTCACTTTTGTCTTTGCTATCTTCTTTACTGGTATGCTCTGCTTTCAATTCAAGTCCCAAACCAATATGTTTCTTTTATTTCTTCAGTTCATCGTGTTTCTAATCTGTTTCTATCTATGGTTTTGTTGTTCAACATGTAATTGACATGCTTACCTTATTGTTCACCTAGCATGTTCTGTTATGTCTTACTCCTTTAGGACCAGCATGTTCTTGTAAACTTATAGTTTGTTTCAATGTGATTCTACCATGTTTGAATACTTGCCTACTTGTCATCTAGTTTTGATATGTATCTAATTTTTACAAATGGATTGGTCACTTTAAATGTCTGACTCTATGTTGGTTCTAAAATTCACACTGTGTTGGTACCCTTAGCTATTCCCTAATCCCATAAACTCCTGCAAGAACTGTTGTTCTTGTACATTATGTGCTCTATGTGTCCCCAGTTCCCATAGAATTGTTGGTATTTGTTTATGTGATTCCACAACTATTGTTGGAGTATTGCTGAACCTGTTTTGGTTCTATGTTTGGTATGTGTTTATGTGATTCCACAACTTTTTTCAAAAGTTGTTTTACTAAACAACTCTTTTATTTACAAAAACATTTTCACCTAAGTCTCTTTCAACACTGTTTTCCTATTAGAACCTTTTCAAAACTATGTCACGCACTCTCACTCTACTCTTAGGTACTTAAGTTCTGCCACTCCAATATGTGACTGCTTAGGGATCCCTATGAGATCCCTCTGAACTCTGATGCATTGGAGCTGGCACTTCCACACCGTACTTACTCAATTATGATTGTGAAATCTGCGTGTGAGCACTGCCCGAGATCCCTTGAGGTCCTTAGGGAACTCTGGCACACCCGGATATGAGAAAGGCTATGAAATATTTGGGCATTTGAGGTTCTGGAAATTTGGGCCAGTTTTCAGGCTCCCTACAGTGTAACTTCTTATTTTCCTTTATCTATTTATGTAATTCATTATATATTGGTTTGTAATAATTATTGTAAATGAATATTGGGGATGGCTAGAGAAAAGGCGAGGGTAGCTATATATGTTATCAATATCAATGGGTAGAAATAATGCCTTAGGTTTATATTTGCTATGTGTGCATTAGAATCCATGTTTAGGACCAATGCATTCAAAGAATGTCATAGATATCATGTTCTTAGGTTTCACATATACTGTTCCAGCATCTTATTTGATATTATCACTTAGAAATCCCGCTTCTAGGCTAAATAACAACATTAACATAAAAAATTGTTTCTCCTAAACATTCTGAAATCATGTTGTAACTTTTGGTGCATTTAGAAATCATGCTTTAGGAATTTTGCATATAAATCATTATGCTTTTAATATGTGCATATTAGATACCCTGTTTTAGGATCTCGTTCGCACTCGCTCAGTCATACCTAGCAAAACTACTGATGCATGAAAAGGACACAAGACAACCTCACATTTGATTTACCCTGTTTAAGTAAAACTGGTCATAATCCTTGTATCTTTGCAACACTTAGAATAACATGCTTTAGGTAAAATAACTTCTAACCAGTTTCTTTAACAATTCTGGTAACTATTATGCATTATCCCACGCCTAGGCAAGCCTTAGGTAATCAACCTTTATAAAACTGGAAAATGTTTCTTTTATGTCTACTGCTTAATGGTTAACAGGTTTAAAAATCAGTAGGCAAACTGATTAGGGCCTCTCCTTCTGAGTTTATAAAATAAATTTGCATATTTTCTGTTCAATTAGACATCATGTATTAGGATCCTGTTTAATAATACTTTCCTTGTTTGTGTTTGAGTCGTGTTGTTTATTGCATTATCTGTGGAGGTAAACCTGAGCCTCTAATTGCTTCTTTCCTGCCTTTATCTGCTAAAGTCCTATTTGTTCTTGCCTGTCGCCTAGTATTTTCTCCTTTTAACCTTAGGGGTCTGTCTAGAACTGCCTATAGGTAGAGGTCCTAAATTCCTCTAGGACTATTAAGAAGGGACGGATAAATTCACACATAGCGATCGTTAAATAAAACTCGCTTAATAACCGCTAAGGGGTGGGGTAAAAGGTAGATATGGATATGATGACAGGTGCGCTAATGCCACGTGTAGCCCCTTTCTAAAGAGTGATTACCGGGCAGTGTACTGATGTGATCCTATAGGATAAACAACCTAGGACGCCCATATCCCTTACACATGTGTGTTTAGATTGTAAATCTTTCAAAATATTATACATGTGCTTAGGCTTTAGATCTTTTGAACTTTAGCACATATGTGTGCTTAGATTGCGAATCTTTTCAAGACCTTTTGTTTGTTTGTGTATATGCCTTAATTGCTTACTTGTTTAAAATTCACAAAGCTTGTTTGGATGGGAACCACAGTTGTGGACTTTGAGGGGTGCCTAACACCTTCCCCTTGAAGTAATTCGAAGCCCTTACCCAATCTTTGGTTATCTAATCTGTGTTATAAATGACCCATAGTAGGTGCCCTAACGCACCTTGATCCGTTAGGTGGAGACTCTTCAACTCCTTACATACCCCTTTCGCAAAAGAAAACGAGTTGTCCCAATAATGTCAAAAAACCCGACCGATCCGAAAGGAGAGGAAAAAGGGGGCGCGACATCCAGGTGTTACTGGACGTGCTAGCGATTATTGATTTCACCCGTCGCAGATTGATTGGAGTTGGCAAGGTAGCTGCATGGCGATCACAACCCTGCTCTTCTCCCTCCTATCTTTCTATAGATGTTTTTAGTTGATTCCCGGACTGGATTGGTCTTAGTATTATCAAACAGATATTGTAGATGCTCATGACTAGTGACACCCGATGTCAGGCCTTTATTTTCGCATTTTCTTTGATTGAATTTCTTATGAAATACTTATCGTTAAATAGCTTGAAAGTTATTTTTGAAATGAGATATTGCGTCATTTTTGGTAAAGAATTGGCTGGCCTAGGTTACGTAGGTCTCACAAGTCATGAGCAGGTTTATAGAGTCTTGCGGATAGGTGCTGAGACGTCCGTACTTATCTTCGAGAGGATGGAGAATCCTTAGGAAAAACCTCACATTCTTGAATTTTTGTTATGCGAATCCGTTCACTCAGCTTGAAGTGTAACTCTTTGAATTCCTTCCATGCATTTGTATGCGCACATAAGCGCTCGGTATCAGTTGTGCATCGACGGCTTGTGATTCTCATGATTGAGGTGCAAGATGTGATTTTGACATGTTAACGATGGGCTAGTCTGGAGGACTTGAGGTCGGGGCTTGTCTGTGGCTTGAGTACTGAGATTTGGATTGTTTGAGCACGTGCATTTGAGGATTTATAAGTCCGTTGTGTCCTTGATGGGACTTTGTGACTGGATGACTATGCGGTGAGTATGATATGATGGTGAGATGTGTTCAGATTGCTGGAATTAAAGCAATTAAAGCATATTCCGCAGCGTTAGAAACAGTGTTTGAAACTTTAGCCTTTTCATTCTTTATGATTAAAGACATTATCACTCCCACCAAACCAGATGTGCCATAGGCAGACAGTGATTTTATTGACCCAAGAGAGATAGTGATTGTACTCCTGATTCTTGATGTTAATTCATTCCACGTTGTGTTCCAAGAGTTCGTAGAAAAAATTAAATAATAGGGGCAGTCATTGGAGTTTTAGAGTTAAAGACCATGATATTCCAAAAGTTTGTGCGTATTGGCAGTCAAACAAAATAGTCTGTGTTGTGGTTAATGAGAATACAACAAATACATACTTTTTGAAGTGTAAATCTTTGTGTGCATGTTGCATTTCACGTGTAGAAGGTTTTTATGTTAAAGCTTTCGAATCTAGTATTGAGTTACGTAGGTTAAGAACTCTCTTAATAATAGGGACATCTTGTATAGATGATATTATATATATTTAATTTGACAGAATTTTGCTCTAATATTTAAGAGATATATATTGTCTCATGTCAGATTTATACCTCAGTAAAATATATAAAGAACAATCGAGTAGTTATTGTTTTTAATAATATTTTTATTTTGTGGTATAACATATGTTGGCCCGAAATGAGTTTAAACGGAGAAATATGGTCAGTGATAATTCATGTATAACCAACCCAAACTTGTTCTAGACCGTAGTTATATATTATTCTTGCATTTGCTATTTATCACGTTAGGTTTAGAAGAGCGTTTTAAGAGGTTTAAAAAGATTAATGTTATTCGATAAATTATGCGTTAGGGTGTTGTCGTACAAATTTCTTTCACTTGCCTTATGTATTACGATTAGAATTTACGAGTTTGTAAAGGCTCAAAATTACTCTCTAATTATCTTAAGATTTTATATTAAATTCTAAAAAAAATTATACTTTATGAGTATGAGAATAAATATTTTAACATATTTAAAGTTTATAATGGAATGCCTTTTACTAAGCAAGACTATATAAGAAGATAAGAAGATATCCATATAAAAAAATTAGAGTAAATTTAGAATGCACGAGCATTATAGGGAAAAAACTTTACTTCATAAATTGCCATCTTTTCATGTATGAACATACTAAAACTTATACCATAAAAGAATGGTGTGCAGTAAAACTTTTCTCACCCTCGCATAAAAGGTACTCATTATTTTATTACTTTTCCTTAACTTCTTAACAAAATAAATAATTGGTGGCCTAAGTGCAATCCAATAACATAATTCCAATGAAGTAAAATATGTATTGTCAATTATGATCATTCGAAATTAGCACTGACTATTAAAGAATGGAACAAACAATGAGGTCCGGATTTATTTCAAATCCTTCTAGAAAAGGAATTCACATTAAAATGTTTGATTCCCTGGTTATATATTTGAATTCATTTCCATTCAAACAATGAAATTTTTCACGGCTATAAATAAACTCTTAGTGGTGAGCCCCAAAATCACCTTTCTCTTTGTTTCTCAAATCATAAGTTTAGCCATGGGAAGAAAGAGTAACGGTCGCAAAAAAATTGACATGGTGAAGATAGACAACGAGAAAAACTTACAAGTGAGTTTCTCCAAGCGACGAATTGGCCTCTTCAAGAAGGCTAGTGAACTATGTACATTAAGTGGTGCTGAAGTTGCATTAGTGGGTTTTTCCCCCGGAAACAAAGTTTACTCGTTTGGTCACCCTTCTGTGAATTTGGTCATGGATAGGTTCCTGGCAGAGAACCCTCAACACAATATTGATGTTCCTAACCATCTTGTTGAGGATAATCGAAATGCTAATGTTTGCGAGGTCAATATGGAAGAGTTGATCGACAAAGAGGGGATGTTGGAAATGGAGAGAAGCCGCGGAAAAGCCTTACAAATAACCTCGAGGGATGCTACTCCAGACAAGCGTTGGTGGAAAGCTCCAATTGAAGAACTCAACTTTTTTCAACTTCGAGAAGTGGCGGAGGCAATGGAAATGACAAAGAAACAATGTGAAATAGTGGCGGAACACCAGCAAAAGGTGCATGGTATTGCATTTCCATATCGTACCCTTGGAAGTGCCTTGGCTCCTTATGGGGGGGCTAGGGTGAGCTCTTCGAATGGTCCTTATGCTAGGGCACCTAAATAAGGCTCCATGCATGATTCACCTTTGGTTCTATTAGGGCAAAAGGATCTTCTTCAATTCAATAGTTCTCTAGTAGTTCAACTATCACAATTGTCGGTTTATTTTAAATATTTATAGTGATTTTATATAGACATAATAGATGTCGATTTATCCACATGGTTAGCAATATCTCGTCAGTGTGGATAAACATCAATTAAGTTTGTATTATTTATGGTTTTAATCTTATTTTAAGTATGTTTACAGTGCCATGGAATTAATGAACGGTAGTTATGTCATTTATTTAGTCTGATTAATATTCATTGACATGAAAATTAAATTAATATATAAGTGTTGAATGCTAAAGTAGCAAAACAGAAGATTAAATTTGAACCTTACAAAGAAGTCATGTAAGTTATCTTGAAGTATGAATTATCTCATATAAAGTAAATGAAAACCTAATAGAGTGCATGGCTGCTTGTACTTGTACGCGTATATAAAAGAGCAATGCATCAATGAGAAAATTTATACATAAATTAGGAAAATCATTTTTATGAGAATAAGAATGAGTAAACAAAGATGTCATACAATATGGCACGTGCTAATTCTTTTTATTTGCAACTTTGTAAATGAAATAAGCTAACTTTTACTTATTCTTTGAACTCAATGACATAATTACGTTACTAACTATCTTGTGAAATTGATAAATTTGAGTGCATCAGAAAAACTGGGATTTCTCCGAACCTTGCAACAATAAATAGGATATTTCCATATTAGAAAGCATGAAGAATATACATCTCTATGCCTGCATGTCAAATGATGAATGACACCATATTGTATAGCATGAGAAAAATGTATCTTTGTGCCTACATGCCAAGTATGCTTGTCAAATGAATGATTTCATGGTGATAATCCCAGATACTCACACTTTCAGAGTACTCAATCTGCCTGTCTCAAACTCCCACTCATCAGACAGAATCGCTCATCACTATACGGTATCAGCGCTCAGTGCTGGTATGTCAGACTCCGGAGAGACGGATCCTTCCCAAGCGCTAATATAAAGCCAATATGGCTCGCTGCAGTGTGCAGTCCAATCCCTTAAATATTAATAAAGTCTATAAAGCATATTGCGGCATGCAGCCCGATCCATAATAATAATGATAGATATATATAAACCCAATATGGCCTAATGCGGCGTGCAGCGTGATCCCATAAATAGCCAATAAGGCATGTTACGGCATACAGCCCGATCCTATAAATAACACTCATAATACGGCTCTCGGGCTCACCTCAATCATCAATCTCTCAAGTCTCAAGGTCTCAAAATCTCATTCCACTCAGCCCAAACAATGATAACATGTTATATAACATTAAACGATGAACAGAGAATGAGATATGATATGCAAATAAAGAATCATGACTGAGTATATAATTACAATTAGAGCAGATAATTCAAAATAGTAGAAATAGTCTCATTAGGCATCAATTGAATAAGCGCATAACCTAAACATAATTTCTAACATGATTCACATCTCACATAATCAACAAGTAGGGAGAACTTGGATGTAACAAGATATAACAGCAAAACAAGTACGGTCATAGTCAACACTCGTCACCTAGCTAGCATGTGCGACACCTCATTACATCTCTTATAACATAGTTCCCAGGATTAAATACCCTCAAATCCATGTTTAGATATGTTAATTAACTCGAACAAGTACCAAGAATGCCAAACAATTCCCTAGAAATGTCATCCCCCCGTATCAACCCCCGAACGGCTCGAAACTAGCCAAAAACAACTCAAATACATCAAATAATGCCTAATGAAACAATCCCAAATAATAAAGGTAAAATCATTATACATTTACTAAAAGTCAACCAAAATGTTAAACCCGATCCCGCACCTTGGAACCTGACAAAACTAACAAAATTCAATAACTCATTCAATTACGTCCAGCCATACAAATTTCTCTCAAATCCGACTTCGAATCGATGTTCAAACCTCAAAATTCACTTTAGGAAAGTTTAGACAAAACAAACCAATTTCTCCTTAAAATTCATAATCAAAATGCCAAAATCAAAGATAGATTCATGAAATATAATCAAACCGAGTAGAAAATACTTCTTACTCCTATCCATGTGATAAAAATTGGATATTAGGGCAAATGGATCTTCTTCAATTCAATAGTTCTCTAGTAGCTCAACTATCATAATGGTCATTTTGTTTTAAATAGTTGTAGTTATCTTATATAGACATAATTGATGTAGATTTATCCATATTATTAGCAATAGCTCGGTGTAGATAAACTATCAATTAAGTTCGTATTATGTATGATTTTAATCTTATTTTCAGCAAATGAACGATATTTATGCCTTATATTAGTCTAGTATAATCACTCATTGACGTAAAAATTAATGTTTAAGTATTGAATGCTAAAGTGGTAAAAGATTAAATTTGAATCGGACAAAGAAGATAACTTGAAGTGCAAATGATCTCATTAAAAAAAACCTAATGGAGTGCATGTACCTGTATGCGTTCTAAAAAAGAGCAATATATCGATGAGAAACTTTATAGATAAATTAGGCAATTTCATTTCTGCATAGCCGAATGCTTATGTATTTTTTGAAAATAGAAGGAATAAAATGAAATCATTTTGCTTTTATCTTATTTCTTGTATGAATAATGAGCTAACTTTGTCATTTGAAAGTTAAACAAGTACTTCAAATGTTAGTGTTATAATGAATAAGAGACACCTTCTTCAAGAGCACCGTAAACATAAGAGGGCCCTCTCTTATAAAAATCATCACGTTCAAGGGTTGGTTTTGGAAGAATTTATGTCCGGAATCGAAAATGCCATTGGGAAAAAATATACCTAAAGCCGCATATGAAAAGGACGCAAAAAGTAAACTTGCGCAAATGCTTATAGAAACCCTCGCGTAAAAGGGATAATTCTAGAATCCAAGGTGCTTCGAGGAAAATGCATCCAAGACTACGCATAGTAAAACGCGAACAGAAAAACGTGCGCAGGATGCTTGAGCAAGTGCAAAGGCTAAAGACTTGCATGGATATTCAAACGAAAGTATGACTCAAACGATACTTGAGCAAAAAAATATGTCTTTAATTATAATAACGTGCCAAAACGCTAAAGTACAAAATGAGAAAAAGAAATGAAAAGCTAAATTACAGCGCCTCCGGAACTAGGAGGAAGAGAAGTGTTTGCATTCCCGGTAAATGTAGGTGGGTTCGCCGATGGCTCGATGTTTTTCCTAGTCTGGTCTTCAGCATCATCGCCTTCCGATTCCTCTTCAGTTCCTGAAAACTCAGAATCGGAATCAGAAGAACCAGGAGCATCAGACTGCGCCAGGAGTCCATTTTTAGCAGCCAACTCAAGCTCTCGGGCCTTAGCAATTTTGGCATCAAAGTCAATAATACCAGTTTTGTCCTCTTCCAAGGTTTTTATCCTCATACTATACATGGCATAGGGTTTTTCAACAACGAGGGAAGCCGCTCAGCGCTTAAGTTCTTCTTTGAGTTGGGTAACCTCGGCAGAAAGGGTCTCCCGAGCGGACCTAGCAGATCTAAGGCTAACATCAATGTCACGGGAGGTAGAACTAAAGAGCTTGTTGTGCTCGGTGGTTTTCTTGTACTTATCTTCCAACTGGGCATGTTTTTCCCTCAACAGCAAACTATTCAATTTTTAGAGTTCAAGGTTGTTTCTAAGTCAGTCACTTTTTCGGCAGTAGCAGCCTCGCGCTCGATTGCAGCAGGAACGACGTCCTAGACTTTGGCCCATTGGGCCTTGGCTTCATCTAATCTAACCCTCAACGGGCCAATTTCTTAGCTAAGGGTTACCATTTCTTGCTCGCTTTACCGCAAACGAGCCTAAAAACAACGGTCTCGGTAGCTTTGGTTTCCAGTTTCAAGAGGCGGAGACCAGTTTGGTCCCATTCCACCAAAAGCTTATTCCGTTCAGAAATAAGTTCCTCTTTCCCATGAATCAACCTCTAAAGACCGACAGAAGCAAAAAAGTTGGCCTACAAAACAAGAAGGAAAACATAGAATATTTTCATACAAAAACAGAAGAAGTAATAAAGGAAGAAAAGAACGTACCGTTGCGGCGTTATGCATGGTGTTTTTCAACAAGCACTCTCTCGAGAGTGCCTGAATCATTTCCCAGTCTTTTTCTGAAGCCAAAGGCTTCAGGTAATTAGAGAGTTCCACCAGCCAGGATAGCAAGTTGCACCCGATAGAGACCGAAAGAGGAACGTTCCTCCTCCTTTGTGGATCTTCAGAAGGGGCGGCATAATTTTTCCCCAAATTCCCATGAACTGGGGACTGTGGAAGATGAGAACCTTCTTCATAGTCAGGTTTTGCCGATGGAGGTGATGTAGTAACTGCTGGTGGAAGAGTGGATGAAGATGGAAGTGATGTAGCAGTTGCTGGTGTTGGTGAATGTGGAGATGAAGCTGATAGAGTTGAAGAGTGAGAAGTAGCTGCATCAAGTGTAGTGTTGGCTGTTGGATGCTCGCCAAACAAATACGACAAGGACCCGGTACTCAGCGCCACAGCACCAGTTACAGTAATTGGGGCCCGAAAATGGGAGTTGGCATTTTATACCAAATCAAATTCTCCCCAAAGTGCCGAGACATCGTCTTCAGTTGGTGTAATTATCTCAACAGGTTGAGCATCTTGTTGAGATGATGAGGATCATCGCCCTCTATGTAGAGAAGCTCTCTCATCACTAGCTTATTCATCATCATCAATCATCACAGTTTCTATGACCGGCCCGGAAGGAGGACCAGTCGTCATCGCCACGGGAGTTGACTCGGGAGCATCAGTCTTTGCCCTCTTATTCTTTTCCTCGGGCATGAAGGAATGTCTTCTCTTTGGTTGCATATCCTCCAGCCGGGGACTCTGTAAAGAAGTGTTTTCACCCGAAACAGGCCCAGAGATACTGATAATAGGCTAAATTCATATAGTTTGGCATATATTTAGACTCCAACTTAATGACTTCACTGTCTTAGGGATGTTAAATGATGTTAAAATGGCTCTAATTTATGATTTTATATTTTGCAGGAGCAAATTGCGCTTATGAGGACCTAAAATGGTGGTTTGAGCTAAATTGAAGGAGAAAATCCCCTTGGAGTAGTTGGTGTATGAAAAGGAGGAAGAAAATCGCTGGGACGGAATTAAATTCAACTAGCGCGGCCTTAGCGCGACCGCGCTAGTCCAGGTACCGGGATAGAACAAAAGAGAATTAGCGCGAGCACTAGTGCTAGCACTAGCGCGACCGCGCTACCGAGTGATCACCCAGGCAGAACAAAACCCCGTTAGCGCGCTCACTAGCACGACCGCACTTGTCCCAGGCGGACACGTTATTTCCCAAGGGAAATTTTGGAAGTTTGGGGCCATTCCCCTTAACCTATATAAGGTTCAACTCTCCCAAAAGAAGTTTTTATCAAGGTTTAGATGTTTGTTCAAGAATAGAAAAGACAAGAGGCAAGGAGGGTGATTTTTATACGTCAATACCACACAAGAGGGGGGTGATTTGTGTGGTGTCCAATTTTCGAGTGCAGTCTCTACATAAGAACCCGGTTCTTCTTGGTGTTCCAACTTCTACAGTTTCCGAAAAAGTAATTGCAGAAATAAAAGAACACAGCAATTTTACGTGGAAAACACCTTGCTCAAAAGGTGAAAAAAAACCATGACTTACTTCCTAGTAGGACTTTCCCAAACTCTTCACTAAATCACCGAGCCAAATAGCATTTACAAAATAAACTCTTTTGTAAACCTAAGGACTAACTCTAATCCCTTTGTGGAAAACTAGCTTCTAGCTAATTGCGACAAACTTCAAGTTAACTCTAACTTGAACATTGTGTACCTATTACAATTGCTTCTAGATAAATCTGAAAGATACAATATGTAATCACCTACTACAAACAACTAGACTCAAAAAAAAAACAGATGGAATTGGTTCTTCGAGCCGGTTCAAGTAGCTTTTGAGTCGCACAAGGATTCTTCACACGAACTGCTTGCAAAATTGCATTGGTAATTTTGTTTTCAATTCTTGTTTCTCTTCAGTGTTTGTGCGTGAATTATTCAGTACGAATGCTTCAATAATTTATAGAATCAGTAGTTGAGATGTTGTTGTTCAGTTCTGATGCAACTCTTCCTTGGTGGAAGAGTTTGAGTTTATCTCAACTTCCTTGATCTTGATTATGTCCTACCTGAATTTGAAGTCCATCTCCTTATCAATTTGCAACCTTTTCGCTTAGGAGATAACTCCTTAATTTAGAGATAATGTTTATCTCTTGCGCCTGGACTCTTCTCGTGCCAACCGGTATGCTTGACTATGTTTGGCCTGATGGGCCTGGTTCAACTGTGTTGTCATTTGTCATTCTTCAAAACCATGCAGTGACTTGATTCAATAAATTCCACCTTTTTGATGATGACAAACTCTGTTCTTAACCCTGTAAATACTTCAATCCAACATACACACTTTTTATAGTATTAAGCACTTATCATGGATATGCCAGGTTCATTTAAGTTATAAACATCACAATAATCTTTGAAATTTTGAAAAAGCACTATCTTCCCCCTTTTGGCATTATCGAGAAGTTGCAAAATGATAAACTTACCAGAATATTAACAATTACTCATGACCATTTAGGCATTGCAGGTGCAAAGCATGAATTAATCATCAAAAGAAACCAAAAAAATGTAAGCTATTTAAGAAACTGAGAAACAAGTCAATAACAAAATAGAAAAATTCATTGATTGGATATTGATCAGGCACCATACACAAAAATAAATAAAGACAGCCACAACCATGAGCAAAAAAAACAAAAGCAGAACATAATTAGACAATCCCAAACTGGGTCATAGAGGGGGGGTTTTGGAGGCACTGGACACCTAAGGTTGGGAAGGGGCAGAGGTTGTGTTCTTGGCTTGAAGAAGGAAGAGCATTTGTTGCAACACACCCTCATTCTTCTCCTTTTCCTTAGCTAATTCAGCTTTGAGAGCATCCCGCTCAGCTTCAACCTCTGTAAGGCGAGTTTTCAAACGAAGGATCTCCGCATCCTTGACCTCACCTTCCTGCACAAGCATCCTGACCTTGCTATTAACAGGAAGTTTCCTGGATGAACCAGGTTCTTCCTCAGGAATATTCACAATGTAGTCACAGGTCAGTAGCGTGTTCGTCCCAAAGTAGTCCTTAGCAGTTGCCATTTCAGCCTTCTTCACTGGCACCTTGAAGTGAGCAAGCACAGCAGTTAGAATAAACCCATAAGGTATAGCATGTGCCTTGGATCCATTCACAACCCTATCCAAGAGCTGGATGATGAAGGAAGGACAATTTATCTGTTTACCCTTGTACAGGCACTCCATTAAGGTGAGATCCATGTAGCTGGCAATGTGCCTTCGCTCTTGCCTAGGCAGTAGAAATTTGATCACATACTCAAAAAACAGTTTGTGCTGAGGCCTCATTTTACCCTTAAACACTACCCTGGGCTCTAGTTCTTGCTCATTCTCACAAAAAGACCTTGTGATTTGAAGGGCTGAAGGCAGACCATCCAAACTAGGCCACCTTTGCCTCGTGTAGTCATCATACCCCTCAGAAAGGATATGCAGTATTTCCCCCAATTCCATTGCATCAAACAAAATCTCAACTCCCTGAACCTTTGTAGATACCCTTCCATCTTTGACTGCTGCGTTGGCCATAAACCCTACCAGCTCATTCCTAGCCAGCCTTCCCTCAAGGTGAAGGACCATGTCCTTCCACCCTTGTACATCTAAGGTATCTAGCAAGAAAATCATCCCTGACTCCTCAANCCCAAACCCAAGAAAGCTGATACTCCAGTCCCAAACATTGTGAGTTTGTCAGTCTCCTCACCGGACACTTCCACTTCCTCTCCACTCCATTCAGTATCATCAACAATCATTTCTTTCTTTGACTCATACATGGTCCTCTTTGCAACTATTGAGGGTGTGGCAGACACAGACGATGACTTCTTGGAAGAAGCCTTGGCTTTCTTGGGCTTTGGTGTCTCAACCTCAACTTGTGCTGGTTGTCCCTCCTGATGAACCAGGTCCATCTCATCATCATCTACCTGAACTGCCTCAACAGGCTCCCCAACTTTTGCCTTACCCTTGGTATCTTTCTTCTTTTTGCTCTCTCTCAGAGCTTTCTCCATTTCTTCTTCACTTTGCCTAACAGTGCTTCTAGTAGCACGACTCTTAGGGGCAAGAGCATCAGCATTTGAAGAGGCCTTTCTCTTCTTGGTTGGGACTGGAGTATCAGCTTTCTTGGGTTTGGGGGTTCTTTTCTTCATGGGTTTGTAGGATTCCCCCAGCTTTTTCATCAGATCATCCAGAGTTTCTTCAATGGATGAACCGGGTTCATCTTGTGCATGTTGCAGACTTTCCAGTCCTGCTGCTGCTTCCCCAGAGTTGCTTCCCCCTAAGTCCTTGACTCCTTCCACAACAACCACCGGAGCGGGGCCACAAATTGCCAGAGTGGCACCTTCCTTCCCAGTTCCCCTTTCAGAACTCCCTTCTCCCTCTCTCTCTCAATTTCTTTCTTTTTCCTTCTCCTATACGCTACTTCTACATCCACTACAAAACCAATCAAAACAAACCTGTTTTCAGCTATTTCAGGTTCAGCCCTAACTTCAGGATTTTCCTTCTCAAAACCAGATAAACCAGTTACTTCTTCCTCATTTGCAGATTTGAAGGACTCGCTAGAATTTTCAGAATCTTGGTCTTGATTGGCTTGAAGTTTTTAATTCAATTTCCTGGCAAGAGGACCAGATGCAACAGTTTTTCTGGCTAACATTTTCACTCTGCGTTTTTTGGGGGCTGGAGTGGGGCTTGGTGTAACGGCTGGAACTGTTTGGGCTTCAAGAGTGGGTTCAGGAGTGGGGTCTGTAACTGGAGTGTTTTGAGGGGTTGAAGACCTGTTTGGAGATTGTGAGCTGTATATCGATGAAGAATTAGAGCCAGTGTCTTCAAGACCGACACCGTAATCAGGGGTGGTTGATGAAGATGAAGAAAGGGGTGGTGTGGAAGACATATTTGTGAGATTTGGAGAGAGAAGAATTTTGATCACTTTGGTTGAGAGGAAAGATGAACTTGGTTCGACGGTTATGCTTTTGAATAAGAGAGGTAATGATGGCTTTTTAAAGGTGTGGATATTAAATGTACAACGGGCGTAATTCTTGGTCAAGTGGAAGTCTAATCGCTGTAGGAATGTCAGTAGATTAGACGGTTATGACCCCTAAATCTAGGCTAATAAAGATTTGATTTGACTCTTTGGAACGGGTTCAATTTGGGATAAGTACTGATAATTTGAAATGAACCAAATATAGATATAGTCCTGCTCATGTGTGACGATAATTATTTCAATAAGTGTATAGCGATGAGCACGTACCTTGTCAGTCTTATGAACCAGCAACGATGAACCAGGTTCATCGTGTTAGAGTCTTTAATTTGCCTCAATTTACAAAGATAGAAAAACATCATTAGTAACCAGGGAATCATATTAATGCATGGCAAGAGAGTATGGCATTAAAGTCATGATACTGAGCAATGATTAGTCTGGTTAGTTACCTATTTTAGTGTTTCTAGCAACAAAAAAAAATTATTTTCATTTTTGTTTTTCAATTAGGTGATCTTAATCATCCCTAACTCTAGCATGTTTCTCTAAAAATGCTCCATACTCAGTGCTTTAGTAAAGATATCTGCAAGTTGTTTGTCAGTAGCACAGAATTCGATTAAGATCATTCCTTTTTCATAGTTATCTCTTAGGAAATGGTGTCTGACATCTATGTGCTTGGTTCTCTTATGATGAACCGGGTTCTTCGTCATACTAATTGCACTAGTGTTTTCACAGAAAATAGGAATGCATCCAACCTCTATACCAAAATCCATGAGTTGTTGCTTGATCCATAGCAACTGAGCACAGCAT
>ML459150.1:72600-101392 GCA_005239535.1 Nicotiana rustica | reverse complement strand
GGTCTATTTATAAGTTTGGGACAAACCCTAAACGTGTAGGAGACTTCTATTCAAACCAGGAAACACTTAAAACATTCAAAACTCGGAATTGACCGGACCCGGGACCCAGGCGTTAAGCCCCCAAACGCCCCATTATAGCCAGTCTAGGCCTGGCGTTTGGGCTCTAACGCCCCACTATAGCCAGGCTAGGCCTGGCTTTATGGATCTAACGCCCCACTATAGCCCGGGTTGCTCCTTTTCGTCTCTTGAGCGTATTTTTGACGTTTATGAATCCATTTAGCTCGGCTTCCATCTCAATTCACCTACACATGACATAAACTCCATTATGCACATATAACATGTATTTTTATCACAAAAGCACATAAAATATAAGGTATATAATGTTTAAAATCATGAATTCTAGCCACGCATCAGCAATCATTAAGCTCAGCCTAATTTTGACCAATACACTAAACACACCCAAAGTTCCGGCTAGTTTCCTCTAATTTTAATTGTTTGACTTACTCAAAAAATAAACTTCAAGTTAAAACAACTTGAAGATGTTAGAATCTGTTTTTCCTAAGAGACTTTTCAGAACATCATTAAAATTACAATTTAGAAAACAACTATTCAAACACCTTTTCTTTTCCAAAAACCTCTCCCAGAAACTGTCGCTAAACACTAGCAACAACAGCTAACTTGTAAAACTAATTATTCAATTTTGGTTCACATTTGGATCAAGGGCGGATTCAAAATTTGATGGTTACGTGTGTAACTGTCTTTAATGTAAACTTGTCTCTAGTCAAGAAGGTTGAATTAGGGTGTACATCTGGTTAGTTTGCTCAGTTTTAAATTAACTCGATTCGATCCGATTTGTTCCATTATTCAATTAATTCGGTTTACTTCATAAGATTTTTGGTGTATAAATACACATGTAATAACCAAACTAAAATTGTTGTCTTTTGAAGAAAAAAATAACATTAACCGGATCAAAAGAAAAATGATAAAACATATTGAAATTTCAAAATTCGAGATTTAGAAAAGGAAAATAGAAATAAATATACTTTTATAATTTAAATAACTAATAAAAATGGAACGGTATAAAGAGAGAATACAAAGATGAAAATATGAAATTAAGAGAAAGAGAAGAAAAAAAAACGTAAAAATTGCACGGGGCGCCCTATTTGATCGCCCCGATTTAACCTATACCCACTTTTTAAAAAAGTTTTAACTTGTACCCACTGTTTAAACAACTTCAGGCCTCTTTCTCCTCCTCTTTTTCCTCCTTCGTGTTCTGAAATGCTGAAACTTGAGATATTGTTATGTGTTCTAGCCTGATGATTCATATATATATATATATGCTCGTCCCATTATGTTCAGTTTGGTCTTATTCACAATAATTTAACCTCTTAGATATTTTAGCTTTACATGCATATTGATTTTTTGTTCTAATTTATCTGTAGTAACTTGTTTTCATGTCGTAAATATTTTTCATTCTTTAATCTTTGAAATGAACATCATCAATCGTTGCTAATCATGATCTATTAAATTCATTGTTGTTTAGAACTTCAACTCTAAGAATGCTGAAATTCAGCAAATATAAACAAAAAGTCCAGCTCCTAGAATGCTGAAGTTCAGCAAATACAAAACAAATTTCAACCCTAGAATGCTGAAGTTCATCACAAACAGAACAAAGCTTCAACTAAAACATGTTGAAGTTCCGCAAATACAGAACAAAACTTCAGCTACTAGAATGCTGAAGTTCAGCAATTACAAAACATGTTATAGTTTTATTGAACTGAAGTGAAGTTGCGCACAATCAGGCCAAACTTCATGCAAAAATATCTGAAGTTTTGCTACACTTCAGGCAAAGCATTCTGAAGTTCAAACTTCAGACATAAATTTTTACTACTTAAGCCCGTATGTCTGAAGTTACGCGAAAAGTGGATACGCTTGCAATTTTTTTTTGCAAAGCGAGTATAAGTTAAAAAGTGACCCAAAAAGCGGGTATAAATACAAATGCCCCAAGAAAAACCTGAAAAAAGAGGGAACAAGGAAAAGCAAAAGAGACTTTGTTTAAAAAATAGAGTGAGAGGAAATTCGAACCTAAATCTCGGTCCTGGCAAGAAGCACTTGGACTGTGGCACCTACCATAACTTTGTTACTCAAAGTGCCACAATTTTATTTTATATCTTTTTTACATGAAATATTACCAGTACTAATATGAAATTCTACCGGAACTGCTAGCTGACATACCACCGCCCTCCCTCTACATAGATTCCCCCTGATTTGGACGTCAACTAATTCATATTTGGGAGATAATGATTGAAATCCAGTAGCTCAATAAACTATATAGATCTAAAATGTTCGTCATGGCTAACACCAACTAGTTTAAGAGTAGGCTTTAGTTGATCAACTGATATGTATGCTAAAAGGTGCATTCAACTATGAATGGAGTTGTTTCTTACTGAGAAGTCTCCCTGTTCCCTCCCAATCGTGCAGTTTCAAGTAATTCCTGCATATACTGTTGAGGCTGGTTTATAGATGGAGCAAAACTCAAAGTCATTTGCCCCTCTTCACGACTGTTTTTTAATCATAATTCTTAATCTGCATCTTCGATTTTATTTTTAGACAGCTAATAACACCTTACCACCGAGTTATAATGAAAAGTAGCTGTCTAAAAATAAAATCGAAGACACGGATTAAGAATTATGATTAAAGAACAGTCGCGAAGAGGGAGCAAATGAGTTTTGAGTTTTGCTCCATCTATAAACCAGCCTCAACAGTATATGCAGGAATTACTTGAAACTGCACGATTGGGAGGGAACAGGGAGACTACTCAGTAAAATACAAGTCATTAAACAAGTCCCACAGAAAAATAAAGATTTATCACACACCATACTGAAAAACCAGTTGACACACTGCACATCCATACAAGGCAAATGAAAATTGTTATCGCTGGATAGATTTACCTGTCATAGTATACATGCCTCCCAAACCTTTTATTACAAACCTATATAACATCAACATCATTTGAAAGACTACTCTATGGCTCCACAATAATCTTTCCTGTTGCATGTCCATCAATGCTCCTGCTCCAAGCATCTTCAGCTTTGCTCAGGGGATGTTTGGAATCTATCACTGTTTTAAGTTTCCCTTCCTTCACAAGCCTAACAACCAAGTCCAGGTTCTCCTTCTTGGGAATTAAAAGCAATGGCACCAACTGCTTCTTTGAGAAGGTTAGTTTCTTTACAGCATATGTCCACATGGCGCTAGGTCCAGGAGTCAGGTCGATGACCTTCCCGTTCGCACTTAAATTGGGCTCAAAGGTAGACCAAGGAATGCCTGTAGTACAGTGAATTACTGCATCATATTTTTGGCCTGATGGACTGTTAAGAGCTACTCCCTCTGGGGTCTTGTAATCAAGAACCTCATCTGCTCCTAAGCTCTTCACAAAATCAAAGTTACGGGCTCCACAAGTAGCAGTTACATGGGTGTTACCAAGTTTTGCCAGTTGCACAGCATAGTGACCGACACCACCAGAGGCAGCTGTAACTAAGATGTTCTTCCGGGGTCCAGTTCCATCGAGCTTGACCTCAGCAGGATTGACAAGGGCCTGAAGAGCTGTAACTCCTGCAACAGGAAGACCTGCACCTTCAGCAGCTGATACTTCAGCTGGTCTTGGAACAGTCAGACTCTCCTTAGCCACAGCATATTCAGCCAATCCACCTCCATTCTGCATGAAAGCTCACAAAGATCCAACAAGCATAAACGATAGAACAATATTATGGTTCAAAGAGAAATGATTAAGCAAAAGAGGAGAAATACTACAAGATAAGACAAGAGCAGGTTGTTCTAGTCACGTGAGTCCACTTCCAAACAAGAGATAAGGAGTTTGAGTAACTTGGAGAACTGTTGTTGGCCCATGGGAGGAGGGTATGAAAAGGGGGATTTACCATATAAATAAAAAACAAAAGTAAGTAGCATTGAACTGTAAAGGCAGCCAACAAGAAATAGAAACAATATTCATGTAAAACAAATGTGAACCCTGTGCATGCCCTTCACTTCTTAAGTTTCAACCAAGCTCCAAAATGCAAGAGAGATAGATAAAACATTTGTAAAAGAATTGGACTTACCAGGGTATTAAGCATAGCCACAACCTTGTCGCCGACCTTGAAATCTTTTACACTAGATCCTACCTCTACAACCTCTCCTCCCACGTCAGTAGCTGATACAACAGAAATTGGTTGAGAGCACAGCAAAATCACAAGAATAAAATGCATAGCGCAATGCATCATGCAATTACTCCCATTAAATAAAGATAACGGCCATGCTGTCTTGATGTCTTCCGCAGTTAACTTCCTATTCAAGTACATTACTATTAACAACAGTTGATGTTGTTGAGCGAAGTTAATCTTCCTGTGGGCTTCACAATTTCGTTCCTTTTACTCTTTCAGAATTCAACAAGTTCAGATCACTTGTTTATTAAATGCTAAACAAACAAAATAAATTCCATTTCTAACAATATGACCTTAAATCCTTTTCCAATCAAATTATTCACCTTTTTATGTCACGATTCTCAATTTCTCAGATATTTTATACTGATGCCGTCTCCTATTCCAGTTATCCTTATTATTCTAGAAATTTTGATAGGGCCTTCACTTTGTCCATACAGCTTCACGATAAGTTATTGAATAATACATATTGCAAGTAGATTTATATGTAAATAGTCCAAGAAAAGACTTCTATCTTGATTTTGATGTATTTTGGGAACTCTACTCTAGGCAAATGTATACATGCTAGGAATTAGCTTTAAGATATATCATTCAGCAAAAAGCCTGAATATGAATAAGCTTCCAAACGAACTCTATCAGCACAAATATTTAATTAGGGATTCTACATGTCTGTCAGCCTTGTATACCTAACAGCCAAGTACCTAGGCATTTCTGTTTTTTGGCCAGACAAGGCAATGAAAAAGTTGCTCAATATAGGAACACCTATCTCCACCAACAAGAAATTCTCTGTTAAATCACCCAGGTTACAAGAAAAGGGAACAATAAGACAAACTATATTAACTTGTCAAGGGAGATGAATTTTGATAGTCAATATATATATTTGAGAAAACCTAGACAGAGCCTCTCATACTAAAGCTGACTCGAAAAACATTTGAGAACATGAAACACAAGACAACAACTACCAAAACCAAAAAAACACTGCAAACAGTGTGCAAGGAAATTCTGACAAAATGTCTAGATGTATTGATGATTGAACTTACTAGGAATAAAAGGAAACTTGCGAGGCAGAAGAGGACGAACCACGCCCTTCTGAATTTTCCAGTCAAAAGGATTTAAGCCTGTAGCCTCCAGTTTTAGCAAGACCTCATCCTTCTTCGGAGTAGGCACAGGGACTTCAACATGCTGCAAGAAGCAAAGACGACATACAATCGAAAAAGCTCTTATATTAGCAGAAATCTTATTAGTACCGAGTAAATGAGAAGCCTCATTCACAAAAATGCTTAAAGCAAATTAGCAAAAAAGAAATAAGACAAATCAATATGGGAAATAGCTGCAATTCATTACTCAAGAGCTGTATCCCCGTTAAGGCACAAGATCCAAATGGTGACAATGGAAAACTTTACTTATAAACATCAAATAAAATTTTATATGTATACGACACTCAAATTTTCAACTAAAATGACCAATTCATTGATATTGATTACTAAAATATGGGTAATCACCTAGAAAAGGTCTTTCATGGTTGGTGGAGTTGCTCTTTTTTTCCTTTATTTTCTTTTCCTCAAACTAACACTCAATTTATACTAGGTATGTGGTTGTTATTGTTGTTTGTTCCAAGCTAGCACTTGTCTAGAAATAATAACACAATTAAAGCTAGAAGAAACGCTAGTTAACGAGAATCCATCTTAAACTTTTCAAAATTAACTTTAATTTATTTATATTTCAACAATCCTCCAAACACCTTTGCCTTGAACCCCGTACCCCGTACCCCACACTCCCCTATCTTCCTATCATCCGATAGCCACAAATAGTGGGCATCTTTACTACTCAATGGTTGTAGCTCAAAACCTACTACAATTACAAAGCTATGAACCTACTGTATTTCAGAGTTATGATTACTCGGGATTACATAAAAAGCTAAGCAGAGGAAAGGGAACTTTTTTATTCTTTGCAGGGTTGATATGCTGGTTGGGAGGAATAGATAAAGAAAGGAGGAAGACTAAAGTGAGAGAAGATTCTAAAAGGAATTCATTTTTGAAGCTGCATGTTGTCTAGATTGAGATTTTTTGTTGGGAAATGATTTCTGCAATAGTGTTATCTTGGAAAAATAAACCGAGTTAGTTAAACTTGTTTTTAGTTGGCATTGCCCCAGTTAATTTGCAAGATGCATTACCTAGGGTGTGGTTGGTACGAAGGAAAAATGAGTGGTTTTATCCCTTATTTTCCATTGTTTGATTGGTGAGTAGAAAACTTTTTACGGAAAATATTTTTTAGCGTTCTCAGCCCCTTCCCCCAAGTCCCCATGTTCTCCCCAAATACCCAACGTTTTCAGGACTCTATTTTCTTCAACAATTAATTTATCTTATAAAATTCGCACAAACCCAAATGAACTAATGTGTTGCTTAACTTTTATACGCAATACAATGCTCCATAACTATAAAGAAAATACTCTTTTTTTTGGTTAAAAAATAAAGTACTCTTTCTACAACATGAAAATAAGTAATCATTTTAGTGAAATAAAAGAAAATACTTTTTCTACATCATGAAAAGAAAATACTCATTTTGTTGAAATGAAACAAAATACTTGTTCTGCATCATGAAAAGAAAGTACTTTTTTTTGTTAAAATGAAAAAAATACTTATTTATATCATGAAAAGAAATACTCATTTCTTGAAATGAAAAAGAAAAAGAAAGTATTATTAATAATATTTTTATTTAGGTGAGGTTATGGTTGGGGTTGGGGTGTAGGATGAGGGTGGGGGTGAGGTAGGTAGGTGGGGATGTGGGGGTAGATTGATGGGATGGTGAATAGGGTTGGAAATGTTGAAAAAGAGTTTTGAAAAATATTTTCTCTTCTCTTGATACGGAAAATATTTTCCTCCAATTAGAGGAAAATGAGTTGATGAGTAAAATGTTCTCCAAAACATTTAAGCCAACCAAATATGGAAAAATTGGAAAACATTTTCCGTTTTCCTTCATACCAAACACACCCCTAATTTGTATTTCCATGCATTATTGACCCCATAATTAGTCTTTACCTAAATTTCAGTTATTCTTGCTGCTACTGTGGTTTGATAATTCGATTTGCATTGACTGAAAAATTGCACTTTTGACTAAATATTTTTAGTCTCATGCTTAAACATCAACTTCGCCAAAAAGCACCTGTATGTATATAGAGCTACATATCAACAGCATTTCTCAGTCTCTCCTTACAAATACAAGTAGCACAAATGTAAATTTTCTTGTCAAAACTAGCACCCAAGATGAACGCTACTCAGTATTGGAAAATCTCATAACTAACTATTACCAAGTACATTCGTGTGTGTGTGTGTACCGACACATATCAAAAGGCATTTTGAGGCTCTTAAGAGATAGCTGCATTTTAGAGAATAGTAAAAGGTATTTGAGGTCTATCAAATTGTTACATCTCGCATTTTCATACGTTAAAGTTTCATTATAAGTTAATCGATGTAAGCTCCGGGATGGGATTATCTTGAGATTATAAGCGTTTATGCTATTTATAACAAGCGATAAGTAAGTGCCATGAAAGATAAAAGGTGAACGAATCAAAGAAAATGAGTTTCGTTGAAGGTTGTCGATTTGAGATAAATACAGTCTGAGCTATAATACCCGGTATTTATGAACTAGTGTTATACAAGGTACCATATGACCATGATAGTATGATGCATAAAGTGTATTAAAAATGAATAGTATTTTAAGTAATTTGAGATAATTCTTAATTATGTGGGTAATTGGTTAAATATTGGATTAGTGAGGAATTAATAAGTTGATTAAGGAGTGGTGGATGGTTAATTAAGGTCTTTGGATAAAGACCAAAGAATGTAACGTGGCAACAAGACTTTGTCCAAATGATGACTATTACATTATGAGTAAAAAGGTGGCATAACTATGTAATATGTGGCTTAGTCATACTACTTAAAGCCTAACACCTCTCTAATTCAAAAGAAAAGTCTTACATCAAAGTAGGCAACGTATATTCACATAAGAATCCAAGAATTCAAGCAAGAAAATTCCTTAAGCATCTTAGCAACGTGACTCTAAAGAAACCCGGTGTAATCTTTCTCAAGAATATCATACGAATTTTTCCCTACTCCGATATTGCCGTTACGAGTTTTCTCGCAATTGTCGTGTGTTAAAAGGATTGTCCAGAGAACCGACTCAGGTATGTTAAGGCAAAGCCTTTCCTTCATTTTGGCATGATCTCGTAATTACATATGTTTGATAACGAGGCATAAAGAAAAGTTCATATTCCCGAATTATATACATTATCCTAGTTTCCTATGTTACAGTATTCTCCCTTATCAGGACTTTATATTCGATTGAGTATTGTTTTCTTCCAGTCAAGAGAGCTGATAGTCTATATATACAGTATTACAGTATTTTCACTACCATCGAGCTATAATCGGTGGGCAGGCCCCTATTGGGCAACCTTTGATCAGATGGTAAGTTATATACCGAGCCTGTTGTGGCCGAGCGCCTATGAGCGAGCCCAATTAGCCGAGATACAAAGCCTAGTATGGCCGAGCGCCTATGAGCGAGCCTACTACGACAGAGCATATATATATATATATATATACCGAGTTTTATAGGGTCGGACAGCTATTTTACTTACTATATTGAGAGAGTTGAGTCAGTATCAGTAGGTAAGAATATCTTCAGATTATCATGACTCCCAGTTACTTCAGTTATTATATTATCAGTTCATTTTCAGTTTTCAGTTATTTTATTGCCTTGCATACTCGGTATATCATTTCGTACTGACGTCCCTTTTTATGGGGACGCTGCATTTCATGCGTGCCGGTTCAGACAGACAGACGAGTAAACCTCCTCAGTAGGTGTTGCCCGAGTTCAACTTTATCAGTAAGCTCCATGTCCTTCGGAGTTGCCGGGTCTAGAGTTTTGTGTACATCCTGCATATATACATATATAGCTTATGGGTAGTTCGGGACCCTGTTCCGATCACAGTACATCTAGCAGTAGAGGCTTGTAGACATATCCTGTCAGTTAGTGTAGTATGTTGGGCTTGTGGGCCTTATATGTATATTTTGTTGGTATGTCAGCTGTAGTAGTTATGACGGCCATGCCGGCCTAACTTAATATGGATGTTTAGTAAGCTTTGGGTTCCATTTAGTTTTATATTTTGCTTTGCAAATTGTGTTGCAATGTGGCTCACGGCCAAAGTATGACATTATATGTTCAGATTCCCTTAGTCGCAAGTTGGTACGCAAGGATAGGTGAGGCACCGGGTGCCGGTCTCGCCCCCAGGTTCGGGGCGTGACACAAATCTTAATATCCCGGAAAGGCCAAGGCCGCGAGGAGAACTCCAAGCCCAACTTTACTGCTTTCAAACTACAGCCTTAGCAACAGCTGACGTCTGATGGTACCATTTCAGCATATGATCGAAATGTTGGATTAAATTGGTTTACTACGAGAAAGACATGAGACCAAACAAATACAAGGGAATAATAGGATCTCAAGTTGCTTGGAATGGATCAGCCCTTTTAAGATTAATAACTCTATAACATCATCTAAGAAATAGAAGTAACTTTAGTTTATAGGAATTTGTTCCAGCTTAACCAACACTTCGATTGATAGAGATTTCTTCCATCTTAACCAAACCACCGTTTACCATAAGCCTATTTCTTTCTCATTGCTTTTTTTATCTGCTTAAGCATTATCAGGAAATTCAAGAGCTTTTAAGACTTAACCCTTTCCCCCTTAACTCTGGCACCTTCGCATTATGAAGTTCCACTATATACACAATTGAAGCAGAAAATAAACTGGTTTATTCAACTCTTAAAATTTGCTCCCCTAAAGTATTATTATCAACTCAACCATGAAAATTAGAATACTTGTAAGGATAGTTTATCAAAATAAATAGGAGAAGTAGGTGGAAACCCCCTAAAGGTAATGGCATCAAAATAAAGCCCTTCTGTCCTCTTCTGTTACTAGAGTATTTTAAATCCTTTTTTGTTAAAGCTACGAAGCAAAAACTTAATTTCCAGATAGTAAACGGGAAAAAATGATTTAAGTTTTATACTCAATTCTTAACTAATGGCAGATATCATCTTCTCACATCCGTACGTCCAACCCAATCCCCAACAAGAAAAGTTTCCTATAGAGTAGTTAAATTAATCACTTCAAATAATTTTCTCTCTCTAAACTTCAAATAAATTAAAGTATCGTGGCAATTTTAAATTTTGAGTCTTAAGAATTCAGTCGAAGAATTCTAAATTTCAAACAACTATATCTGCAATTTTCTAATGAGAAATGACCAACTTTAAAATATATATGTTTAACACTCAAAAATAGTTATTGAATGCAAAAAAGGAAAGCGAAGAGCGCAAGTGAGAATACCTTTAAGCCAGCGGCACCGCCACCATAAGAGTTGTATTGGAGAGCATGCATCACCTTCCCAGCCATATCAATTTCACCGATTTCACGCCTTTCTCTAATGGATATATATATATCGCCGCCAGCATAGGGTGTATATCTCTAGGGGAGACGTGGCACATTCTGGACTTCTCTTGGAAATAACAAACTTAGTTGGCATTAGTGATGTAATCTTTTTTTCTGGAAATGAAGACCCGACCGATCCTAATTCCTAAACAGTAAACACAATGAATGATAAAAATAGTAGAATGTCACATCAACGTACAGATCTGAGAATGCTCCATTGTTCCTAAATCTGAGGCTACAGATTCATTCCCTTGATTCACATTTCTGACTTCACTAATGTAAATTATACTCCCTTATTTCAATTTATATGAAATTTTTTTATTTTGGTTTGTTAATTTTGATCATGCCTCCGGATATTAGATCTTTTTTTTTATTTTTTTTATAGAATTTATATTTTTAAAAATTACATAACATTATTATAAGTTACAATAATTAATAAGAATTCAAAAAATAATTCGTTAGATTCTCAATTCAAACACCATTATATAAATTAAGATGGAAGAATATATATATAGTTATGTATTTTAACTTTTTATTGAAGATTGTTTTCCGAGTTCTTAAAGCTATCAATTAATATTTATATAGAGAATCACTTGCAATTATTTTTGTAGTAATATGATGATCTCCGCATATTGATATGTGTGTTCCTTAAAAAGGTTTTGATTTTTTAATTAATTAATTGGGAATTCAATTTTTTATATGAAACATATACGTAATGAATATGTGTGTGGATCATAATATCTTTCCTTCCTTTCAATAACATGTGTTAATAGGAGCGAGATTTATCCTTTCAACAACAAAAAAAGATGTCGTCATATTTGGGACTTTCAATCCAAACTGCTCTTTTCAGTGGCATTATTTGAATCCACTATATATGTTATGTGGGTATTTTTTTTTTTAATTGATCAAAAGTGTAAGGCGTAAGATTTTCTTATGTTTAATGGTGGCCTAATAGGTTTAAGGTTCATAATTAATATTTAATTAATGATCAAATCTCATTCGTCTGATTGGTTACCTGATGGACATACTAAATTAAGTGAGGACGTCTATATATTGGTCCTCTTCCCATCCATTAGGGTTACTGTATTTCTATTCTCTCTTCCATCACTAAAGACGACGGTAACGAAAGCTAGGGCAAGGGGCGAGAAATCAATTTCAACTAACGCTTCCGCTTCGTGATAATGACTTACGATTCAGGTCTATTTTCTGTAACAATTTTATATAGAATTATCATGTTCAAGATCCTGATATGAATTGAGTTTATGATTACATGTGATATCAGAGCCTGAATTGATTGAACTGATAATCTTCATAAAAAAATAAACATATTTATGAATATGTTGCTGTTATGAAACGTTTCTTCGGCAGCTAGAGACTCATGTTTAAAGCTTGTTAGATTCTGCTTTTGTGATATTAATGGATAATAAATTAATGGTAGGTGAATTAGACTTCTCTTATGTTAAGTTTAAAGTTTAAATACCGAAAGTATTCTGTATCTTATTTGCTTAAGTGAATTTGGACTAAAGCTTGATGACCTCCTTTTAATAAATAAAGTACAAACATCGTGGTTTATTAATATTCATTGTTTTTATTGGTTTAAGCTTGTGATGTCTGTTATCATTCTCCCAAAGTGGCTTGAAATATCTTTTAGTACTTGAACAAATTTGCTGCTATAAATTGAGACTATCATTATGTGACAGAATGTAATGTAACAGACGTAATATTAACTATGCCATAATGTCCTTATTCGGTTTCAAGCTGACTGTATTTTTATTTATTTATTTGACTTTGTTCTCTTTAGCTTGAAGCCAGTTATTAATTATGAAGTGCTACACTAGATCTGTTCAGTACAACAAAATAATTTTTTTTGGGCAATAAAGTAATTTGTATTGGGCTATTAGTTGATAAAGCCATTAATTATTTATTTTATGCAAATACTAATGTCCATATAGTTTGTTAGTCACCAAAGTGATCAAACTAGATTGTTTAAAGTTTTATGCATGTACTAGTATATTCGTGAAAATATGCATACATAAAATTATAATTTATCCATGAAATTAATGAAATGTCAATATGTCACGACCCGAAATCCACTAGTCGTAATGGCACCTAACCCAACCCAACCCAACCCGCTAGGTAAGCCAACAAATATCTATTCGGTTCCACTAATTACCAAGGCAACTAAACAAAAGTAATTATTCAAATCTTATACATTTCCCGAGGACTAGTAGTACAAATCATGAGTTTTTAAGAATAGAGTTTACAAAGTGGAAATGAAATAAATACACAGTCTGTTTGAAAAGTACATAAACAACACAATTTAATCTAAGGCTACCTAGAGGCAGCAACAACATGGACGCGGGTACATCTTCAAACCCAGCAACCATCGAACACAGAGACGTTGCAGCCAAAATCTGCACGCAATGTGCAAAAGTGTAGTATCAGTACAATCGACCCATGTATTGAGTAAGTAACAAACCTGGCTTTAGGTTGAAAGCAGTGACGAGCTATCACAAGGTCGGATCTCATACTGGTATTCTACAACAGTTCACAACAGCATAGCACAAGAAGTAAAGAGGTATCTAAGAAGTAAAAGGGCTCAACCCCTTCACAGTTTCAGAAAAATAAGCATGCTTTTCAAATATATTAGTGAAACTCAGTTCGTTTGCTGAAAATGCCAAAAATACAGGTAAGTTTGAAAATTGTGATTTTTCTCAAAATCTTTTCAGCAATAAGTAAGAAGTTTCATTTTTCTTTCCAAACAAGTGCAAAAAACACCTCTCTGTTCCCACATACCATGTGTGTAAAAAGTAATGAATGATGTGATACTATATAACATGAGGAAAAATATATTTCTATGCATGTATGCCAAATGTGCATATCAAATGCGATGTAACTCAATGATAAAATCATATGCAAGCTCTCAGAGCATCAATTCACTCAGTCCTCCAATTACTCATATACAGCCCCTCGGGCAAACATCACTCATATATAGCCCCTCGGGGAATCATCACTCAATAGATACCTGCGCTCACTTGGGGTGTGTACAGACTCCGGAGGGGCTCCTTCATCCCAAGGGCTATATTAAGCCAATCATGGCATAAATCAACAAACATGCTGCGGCGTGCAACCCGCTCTCAAAAATAAATATGTTCCGGCGTGCAGCCTGATCCCATAAATAAACATAACAATCAGGCCTTCGGCCTCACTCATACATAATTCTCACAATCAGGCCCTCGGTCTCACTCAGTCATCGATCTCCCTAGTCTCTCTTTCTCCCGGGCTCAAAATGTCATGAAACTAGCCCGAATATGATGATATGATGTATAAATGAATAACAACAGAGACTGAGATATGATATGCATATGAGTGCGTATGACTGAGTATATAAAAAAAATGAAAGCATATAATTGCACAGCAAAATGACCTCAGTGGGTCCAAATAGTATCGGCATAAGTCTAAGCATGATATCTAGCATGATTGTCATCTCAACTACTATCACATGGTGGAGACACAAATAACAACAAGATAAGGCCACTCTACAGTGCCATGTGAACCTCAGAGTCATAATTCATAAGGTGTACGCCCACACGCCCGTCACCTAGCATGTGTGTCACCTCAATACCAATCACATAACACACGTTGCGGGGTTTCATACCCTCAGTACTAAGTTTAGAAGAGTTACTTACCTCGAACGAGCCAATACCAATGCCGAGCAAGCCAAGCGATGCTCCAAAGATGCAATCCCGCGGCTCGAAACTGACCAACAACAATTCAAATACATCAAACAATGCTAAAGGAACCAATCCCGATCATAAAAGATCAAATCTTGAATCAAAGCTCGAAACCGGCCCAAAATCCCAACCCTAGTCCGCACCTCGGAACCCGACAAAACTCACAAAATTTGGCAACCCATTCAATTACGAGTCCAACCATACTAGTTTCACTCAAATCTGACTCTAAATGGGTGTTCAAAACTCAAATATTCATATTATGAAACTTTAGGCCAAAACCCTCAATTTCCTCATTAGAAATCATCAACCAAAACCTAAAATCGCAGATAGATTCATGGAATATAATCAAAACCGAGTAGAGAACACTTACCCCAATCCTTGTGATGAAGATTGCTCCAAAAATCGCCTTAATCCAAGTCCCACATCTCAAAATATGATAAAAGAACAAAGCCTCGATTTATAGCATTTTGCCCAGCGATTTTCGCATTTGTGGACAATTCGTCGCACTTGCGACCACCGCATCTGCGGTCAGATCTTCGCATCTACGACCACACTCACCAGTCGACCCCCTCGCACCTGCGGAACAATTTCCGCCCATGTGCACTCGCAAGTGCGATCTTTCCTCCGCATCTGCGATGAGCTCCAGCCATGACTTCTTGCGCATCTGCGACACATGGCTCGCACTGCGGCCATCGCAGATGCGCAATACAAATCGCATGTGTGGAACACCAGAACCAGAAGCTGAAATACTGAAGAAATGATCTGAAATCAATCCTAAACACGCCCGAGCCCCTCGGGATCCCGTCCAATCATACTCACAAGTCACATAACATAACATAACACGGACCTACTCGAGACCTCAAAACACACATAACAACATCGAAGCGACGAATCACACCTCAATTCGAACCCAATGAACTTTGAACTTTCAAATTTCCAAAACACGCGCCGAAACATATCAAATCATCCCGGAATGAACTCAAAATTTGCACACAAGTCCCAAATGACATGACGAAGCTATTCCAACTCTTTGAACCACAATCTGAATCCTATATCTTCAATGTCAACTTCCGGTCAAACTTATAAACTTCCCAAGCCTTCAAATCTCCAATTTTTGCCAATTAGTGTCGAAACCTTCTAGAAACATCCAAATGCAAATCCGGGCATACGCCCGAGTCCAAAATAACTATCCGGACCTAACGGAACCATCAAAACTCCGTTCTGGGGTCAAATTCTCAAAAAGTTAAACTTGATAAACTCTTTCAACTCAAAACCTCAACCATGAAGTTCATTCTTCCATATCGATTTCGAATAACCTGAAAACTAAACCGAAAACTCATATAAGTCATAATACATCACACATAGATTCTCACGCCGTAGACTACCAAGCGTAGTGCAAATGCTCAAAACGACCGGTCGGGTCGTTACATCCTCCCTCACTTAAGCATACGTTCGTCCTCGAACGTGCCGAGAGTTATTCTTCAAACCATTAATCCGCCACATAACCTTACCATGCACATACCCGGGGGTGATCCAACTCACCATATCCCATATAGGTCTGATAACACAACATAACTGAAATTTCCTAATTCAACTCGGCCCATAAGACTTAGAATCTAATTTCTACATCCGATATTCCTATAAGAATAGAATCTCACATCCACACACACTGTATAAGTCTGAACTAGTTGTATCAAGCCAAATTCATGACCCAGGTTGAAATCACATGATATACCACATAATTCAAACACTCATAGCGATAATTTCTAATCACAGTAGCTGCTCAAACAATTCAATGTCGGCAATACACCTTTTATCGAACGAAGCCCCATTATAACACCTTCATTTACTGCCAATGATGAAAGAAACCCATAACCATTCATCGAATCAACAAGTTGTGGAACCCCCTCTCCTTCGATAGGAACTATAGCAAATTTCTAAGCGGATTAACATCAAAATCCATCCAATATACCGCAATCAAATCTGATAGCATCCATTCTAGATACGATGACCTCCTCCTACCTAACATAATCACTCTAGTGACATGACACCTCAATACAACTTAAGTCACAACCCGTGCAACCTATGCACCAAATAGCAACATTCCAAATGTACTCAACCCTGAAAATGCCTCAAACAAGAGGACTGTTCTGCCAGATTAACAAGTACCATCACAACACCATACTAAGATTCTAGCACACACCATAGAACAAGAACACACGAATCCAACACCAAGGATCATATCTCAACATAACTTCGCTGCAATGTGTGACCCCATCCAAACGCTGGTCCATATTATATACATCGCTCCGCCTTACTCAAAATCAATAACCACGCGAAATTCGACATCAAGTACTCAAAGTGCATTACCATAACCACAGAGAATTGGACGATACAATGCCACACAAAACTCGAAAGAACATAACCAATACGCCCTCAATCACACAATACCCAATTACTCATCTCACTCAAATTCCGCTATAAGACCACTATAGAACCGCACCATGTGTGCCCAAAACCAACGAATCACAACTCCTCGCAGCATAGAAGAGTAACTCATAAATCATTTCAGAACACGAATAAGCTTAGCACAACAACCGAATAACACGTCCTCAACAATAGAATTATGGAGCCAACCAATCTGACTCGGTGTAGAATAAACATCCTAATTGGGCATACCGATGGACCCCCAAATCAACTCTGGTCACCCACAAATAGATAAATAACCCTTCGAAAATCCACAATAATCGAATCACAACACACACTATCACTTATCTAGCTTCGGCCATAACCTCACGGCCCACAACTATGAAACAATCTGCTCCTGAGAACTCCCGGTCTCCAAACTCATAAAACACACGTATCACCATATATGATCCCAACTCCATCACTAGAATGTCTAATACTTCTCCAATACACGATCATACCATGAGGAATACCTCTATAATCCTGTTGTTCCCCAAATCAAAATTTGAATATCCGCAATCAATCAATCAGGAGAGTGCCGCAGAACCAATGAAGTTTCCATAAATCAAACACATTGCCCTTCCCGAAATATATACTCTCATCAAGTCATGCCAAGTAGTAACATCATTACCTAGTCATATGAAACCGTCCATGCTACCTACGAATTTCATGACCTTCCCTTCAAAATCGAATTGTGACCTTGCACCTGTAATTCTCAATACTACACAACACACCACACCCATTATGTCATCATATGAAAGATACGAAAATCTCAAAACCAACTCCGAGTCGTAAGAAACTACATACTCGATTAGCCAAGAACTTTCCATTTGATTTCATCCTGGGGAAATCATAATACCCAACATGCCCCACACACTAGTAGGAAATACACGTATCAAATCGTGGTAGAAACTATCAAGAACTCTCCGAAATCCATTTGCACTTAACCAAACCGTCAGGACTGAATCCCTCTAACTCAACCAAGCTATGCATGTCACCAGAACCTAAGAGCATTGTCACGAATCATGTGTAGAAACTCGCCACATCATAAGCACCCAAAGATCCGATCTTACCTATTACCATGCCGATCCAACCTACTACCGAGTTGTCTTGTTTCTCCGATTTCCTTCTGAATTACATTCAAATTGATTCTTCTCCTTTCCATAATACCACAATCCTCAACCAAAACTCACCACACGAGACTCTAGCATAAAATCACACCGTCCTAAGGCTCATAAGCCGCTGAATGTTCTCTTAAGCACTCCAAAAGTACCACAACCCAAATACTTACTCTGAAGAGACTTCCTGCAAGTCTAAAGCCATTGCCTTCACCTCCCTGATACTGATATGTAGAATCCATAATGATATAGAAACGCCACAAGTCTTGACACCATCCAATGTAAATCTCAGTTTTTAACCAAATACACATCTTGAAAGATTCCCAATTGTTACATATAAATCTTGAATCCATTAGAACCATTCTCGAGAGTCATTTGCTCTGCTCAAGTCTCAATTAATCCGACCAAACGGACAGGATGACCTGTGCCCATTAGCACACCAACACCCAAGGGAGTAATCCACACTCCTAAGCAACCGAGTGAATCCCTATTTCGTGCACACTACATCCTTTATGAATAACAACTCAATCATTCAATGTTTTCATATACTTACCAAACATAATACAACCAGTATCAACAAATTCCTTTACTCGCGTCATCCTCGATCTCAACCTTTACAAGTAATAATTGATTCACCAGTATACCTCAAACTGAAACCAATATAACACGTAATTGTGCAATAAACTTATCAATAGCATATTCCCCCGCTTGGATCAAAGCCATAGATCAACGCACACAATAATTCACAATGATCATACTCTATTACTGCCACCATACCGCAATGAGATTCAACTAAACCCTTCATAAGCTCAGGCAACACCACCCATCTAATACCTCAAATCCTCTGCAAATCTCGCATTCATCCTTGTAGCAGTCACACCAATTCTCATAAGTGACTCGAACTCAAATTGCAACACATATCATTCACTGGTAAATGAGAACTCGCTACAAAACAACATAAGTATCACACAACTTCAGGACACCTCGCAGGACATAACCCCACCTGTTTAACCTCAAAATAGTATCTCTCTATTCTTCTCCATAACCATAACTATTACGCAATCACTTTATCTCCCTGAGTCTGAACTCATAACACAACATGAATATCTACTTCACTCTACAACTGAACTACATGAGAGGTCCTTCAACACACCCATAACTCGAGGCCATACACCAAATCCATATAGAAGTCAAACACCCAATAGTGCTTGCTACATCTCCAGCAAACTCTTCTTCTCACATTCGAAAAATCTGAACATATATCGCAATCAAATCATACTCACCACATAGTCATCCAGTCAAAAATCCCACCATTAAGGACACAAACGGACATGTAAGCCCCAAATGCACGTGCTCACACAACCGAATTTTTAGTGCTCAAGCCACAAACGACGGCCCCAAGTCCTCCAGACTGGCCCATCATCAACATGCCAAAATCACACCTCGCACCTCAACCATAGAAATCATAAGCCGTCGATGCACAGCTGATACCGAGTGCTCATGTGCGCATACGAATGCGTGGAAGGAATTCAAAGAGTTACGCTTCAAGCTGAATCAATGTCGCATGACAAGGAAAGAAAGATGGAAAGTATATCCTAAATGTCCTGTAGCCTCTCGAAGATAGGTATGGACGTCATCATATCGATACGCAAGACTCTACTGGACACTCGCCCATGACTTTTAGAACCTATTAAACTAGAGCTCTGATACCAATATGTCACGACCCGAAATTCACTAGTCGTGATGGCACCTAACCCAACCCACTAGGTAAGCCAACAAATACCTATCCGATTCCAGTAATTACCAAGGCAACTAAACAAAAGTAATTATTCAAATTTTATACATTTTCCAAGGACTAGTAGTACAAATCATGAGCTTCTAAGAATAGAGTTTATAAAGCGGAAATAAAATAAATACACAGTCTGTTTGAAAAGTACATAAGCAACACAATTTAATCTAAGGCTACCCCGAACAATAGAGGCAGCGGAAACATGGACGCAAGTACATCTTCAAATCCAGCAACCATCGAACACAGCGACACTGCAGCCAATATCTGCACGCAATGTAACAACCAACCCCATGTACTGAGTAAGTAACAAACCTAACCTTAAGTTGAAAGCAGTGACGAGCTATCAAAAGGTCGAGTCTCATACCAGTATTCTACAACAGTTCACAACAACATAGCACAAGAAGTAAAGGGTATCTCAGAAGTAAAATGGCTCAACCAGTTCACAATTTCAGAAAAATAGGCATGCTTTTCATATATTTTAGTAGAACTCAGTTATTTTGCCGAAAATGTAAGTTTGAAAACTGTGATTTTTCTCAAAATCTTTTCAACAATAAGTAAGAAGTTTCATTTTTCTTTCCAAATATCAAGTGCAAAAACACCTCTTTGTACCCACATACCAATGTGTGTAAAAAGTCATGAATGACGTGATACTATATAACATGAGGAAAAATGCATTTCTATGCAGGTATGCCAAATGTGCATATCAAATGCGATGCAACTCAGTAATAAAACCATATGCAAGCTCTCAGAGATATCAATTCACTCAGTCCTCCCTATCACTCAGTCCTCCCAATTACTCATATACAGCCCCTCGGGTAAACGTCACTCATATACAGCCTCTCGGGAAATAATCACTCAGTAGGTACCTACGCTCACTGGGGGTGTGTACAGACTCCAGAGGGGATCCTTCAGCTCAAGCGCTTATCAATCCAATCATGGCATAAATCAACAAACATATTGCACCGTGCAGTCCGCTCTAAAAAATAAACATGTTGCGGCATGAAGCCCGATCCCATAAATAAACATAACAAGCAGGCCCTCGGCCTCACTCATAAATATCCCCACAATTAGGCCCTCGGCCTCACTCATAAATAATCCTCACAATCAGGCCCTCGGCCTCACTCATACATAATCCTCACAATCAAGCCCTCGGTCTCACTCAGCCATCGATCTCTCCAGTCTCTCTCTCTCGGGCTCACAATGTCATGAAACTAGCTCGAATATGATAATGTGATGTATCAATGAATAACAACAGAGATTGAGATATGATATGCATATGAGTGTGTATGACTTACATATAACTCCACAACAAAAATGACCTCAGTGGGTCCAAATAGTATCGGCATAAGTCTAAGCATGATATCTAGAATGATTGTCAGCTCAACTACTATATCACATGGTGGAGACACAGATAACAACAAGATAGGGCCACTATATAGTGCCATGGGAACCTCAGAGTCCCAATTCACAGGGTATACGCCCACACGCCCGTCACCTAGCATGTGTGTCACCTCAATACCAATCACATAACACACATTACGGGGTTTCATACCCTCAGCACTAAGTTTAGAAGAGTTACTTACCTCGAACGAGCCAATACCAATGCCGAGCAAGCCAAGCGATGATCCAAATATGCCATCCCTCGCGTTTCGACCTTCAAACAGCTCGAAACTGACCAACAACAATTCAAATACATCAAACAGTGCTAAAGGAACCAATCCCGATCATAAAAGATCGAATCTTGAAATAAAAGCCCGAAACTGGCCCAAAATCCCAACCCGGGCCCGTACCTCGGAACCCGATAAATGTTATCAAATCCGACAACCCATTTAATTACGAGTCCAACCATACTAGTTTCACTCAAATCCGACTCCAAATGGGTGTTCACAACTCAAAAATTCATATTATTAAACTTTAGGCCAAAACCCTCAATTTCCCGCTTAGGAATCATCAACCAAAAGCTAAAATCGAAGAAAGATTCATGGAATATAATCAAAACCGAGTAGAGAACACTTACCCAGATCCTTATGATGAAGATTGCTCCAAAAATCGCCTTAGTCCGAGCCCCACATCTCAAAATATGATAAAAGAACAAAAGCCTCGATTTATAGCATTCTGCCCAGCGATTTCCGCATTTGCGGACAACTCGTTTCACTTGCGACCACCACATCTACGGTCAGATCTTAGCTACCGCGACCACACTCACCAGTCGACCCCCTCACACTTGCGGAACAATTTTCGCTCCTGCGCATCCGCATGTGCGATCTTTCCTCCGCATCTGCGATGAGCTCCAGCCATGACTTCTTGTGCATCTGCGACACATGGATTGCACCTGCGGCCATCGCACCTTTGCAATACCAATCGCATGTGTGTAACACCAGAACCGACAGCTGAAATACTGAAGAAATGATCTGAAATCAATCTGAAACATGTATGAGCCCCTCGGGATCCCGTCCAATCGTACCCAAAAGTCACATAACATAACACAGACCTACTCGAGGCCTCAAAACACACATAACAACATCGAAACAACGAATCACGCCTCAATTCGAACCCAATGAACTTTGAACTTTCAAATTTCCAAAACACGCGCCGAAACATTTCAAATCATCCCGGAATGAACTCAAAATTTGAAAACAAGTCCCAAATGACATGACGAAGCTATTCCAACTCTCGAAACCACAATCCAAATCCGATATCTTCAAAGTCAACTTCTGGTGAAACTTATGAACTTCTCAAGCCTTCAAATCTCCAATTTTTGTCAATTAGTGCTGAAACCTTCTAGAAATATCCAAATACAAATCGCGGCATACGCTCGAGTCCAAAATCACTATCCGAAACTAAATGAACCATCAAAACTCTGTTCCGGGTTCAAATTCTCAAAAAGTCAAACTTGATTAACTCTTTCAACTCAAAGCCTCAACCATGAAATTCATTCTTCCATACCGATTATGAATAACCTGAAAACCAAACCGACGACTTAGATAAGTCATAATACATCACACGGAGCTTCTCACGCCTATAAACTACCAAGCAAACTGCAAATGCTCAAAATAACCGGTCGATTTGTTACACAATTATTAAAAATTAGTGGATAAATTAATTTCTACTATTGCTAGAGCTTAAGGATATACCCAAAAGTGAATCAATTATTCGACAAATACTGAATATGATGAGGTAAAATTAATATGCTTAGTCAAATATATATTGTCTGTCCAAAGATTTCATATATATATTTGGTTAAAAATATTTAATTACCTATTAATGACTAAATGGCATTTAAATAATGATATTGTGTCGTAGTATTTATCCAAAGGAGAACTACGATATGCTTTAATTGTTTTACTGAATCCATATTGATTTTTGAGCATGTATTATCTATTTTGCAGCTATTCCTCTTCATTCACATGCTTCGTCTGTTATTGTGTTCAATAGATTGAACTTCTTTGAATGGCATGAACAAGCCCAGTTCCACTTATGTGTAATGGATCTTGACTTGGCTCTGCTAAATGATAAGACCGCTTCCATTACTGATACGAGCAGTGCGGATAAGAAGTCTTTCCATAAAGCATGGGAACGCTCTAACATGCTGAGCCTAATGTTTATGAGAATGAGTATTGCCAACAACATTAAGAGTACTATTCCACAAAAAACAAGTGCCACGCAATACCCGAAGTTTGTGGAAGAACGTTTTTGTTCTGCAGATAAGTTTCTCGTTGGTACACTAATGGCTGAACTCATGACCATGAAGTTTGATGCATCGCATAGTATGCAAAATCATATCATCAAGATGACTAACATTGCAGCAAGACTTTAGACCTTGGGGATGAAAGTTGATGACTCGTTATTGGTTCACTTTATTCTGAACTCGTTGCCTCCTGAGTATGGACCTTTTCAAATTAACTATATCACTATTAAGGATAAGTGGAATGTTAGTGATTTGTCCAATATGCTTACTCAGGAGGAGTCAAGACTTAAGAAACAAGGGAGTTATTCAATTAACCTCATGGGTCAAGAAGCTGGTAAAAGACTTAAAGTGAAGCCCAACAAGTTCAAGAAGAAGAAAACACCTGCTAAAGCTCTACAAGATGCTAAGAAGGAACATAAGGCAGACACGTGTCGTTTCTATAACAAGGAAGTACACTATTAGAAAGATTTCCTGAATCGTAAAGCTTGGTTCGAAAAGAAAGGTACAATTAGTGCTTTTGTATGTTTCGAATCAAATTTAATAGAAGTCCCTGGGAAATCCAAATAAGGATTTCTTGTTCATGGGAAATTGTATGAAGGCTCCAATTGAAGGCATAGGGACTTATCGTTTGATCATGGAGACTGGACGTCACCTTGATTTATTCCAGACTCTTTATGTACCTTCAGTTTCTAGGAATTTGATTTCTCTTTCAAGACTTGATTTAAAGTTTGGAAATGGATGTTTTAATTTATATAAGAATGCATTTTTTTATGGTTATGGTTTTCTTATTGATGGTTTATATAAATTGAAACTCGATATTAGTTTTTCTGAATCCCTTCTTACTGTTCAACATAATGTTGGAATTAAACATATTCCTAGGTGAATGTTCTGCTTACTTGTGGCATAGACATTTGGGTCATATATCCAAAGAAATATTAGAAAGATTAGTAAAGAATGAGATTATTCCGAATCTAAATTTTACTGATCTTACTATATGTTTGGATTGCATTAAGGGAAAGCAAACCAAACATAGTAAGAAAGGTGCCACAAGAAACACCCGACTTCTTGAAATTATACACACCGATATTTGTGGACCCTTTGATGTTCCATCTTTTGGTGGAGAGAAATATTTTATCACTTTTATCGATGATTTTTCACGTTATGGATACATCTATTTGCTGAAAGAAAAATCTCAAGCAACAGATGCTCTCAAGGTGTTTGTTAATGAGGTTGAAAGACAATTAGATGAAAAGGTGAAAATTATTAGGTCAGATAGAGGTGGTGAATATTATGGAAAATATAATGAATCAGGACAATGTCCAGGTCCATTTACAAAGTTCCTCGAGGAACATGGAATATGTGCACAGTATACTATGCCAAGAACACCTCAACAAAATGGTGTTGCAGAAAGGCGTAATTGAACACTTATGGATATGGTTAGAAGCATGATGAGTAATTCCTCATTACCCAAATCATTGTGGATGTATGCTCTTAAAACCGCTGTATATTTATTAAACAAGGTTCCTAGTAAGGTAGTTCCAAAGACTCCTTTTGAACTGTGGACAAGAAAGAAACCTAGTTTAAGGCACCTGCATGTTTGGGGTTGCCAGCGGAAGCTAGAGTTTATAATCCACCAGAAAAGAAATTAGATTCTCGAACAATAAGTGGTTAATTTATTGGTTACCCAGAGAAATCTAAAAGATATGTGTTTTACTGTCCAAACCATAGTTCGAGAACTGTTGAAACCGGTAATGCAAAATTCATTGAGAATGATGAAGTTAGTGGGAGTGTTGAAAAACAAAGTGTGGAAATAAAAGAAGTGAGGTCAGTAGTTCATTACCCACGAATGTGCCTACTTCCACACAAATACCAAATATTATTAGTTGTTGAAGAAAACTTTGACAACACCGAGCAACATTTGGATGAAACATTTCATGAAGAAACTAACTCACAAATATCTGACACAAATGAACCACAAGAAATGCCATTAAGAAAATTTCGAAGAGTTAGAAAATCGGCTATTTCGGATGATTACGTGGTTTATTTGCAAGAGTCAGATTTTGACATTAGTCTTAATAAGGATCCAATTTCATTTTCATAAGCCATAGAAAGTAATGAGTCTGAAAAATGGATTGATTCCATGAAGGAACAGCTAAAATACATGGAATACAATAAAGTCTGGGATCTCGTTGAATTGCCAGAAAGTTCTAAAAGAATCGGGTGTAGATGGGTCTTTAAGACCAAACACAATACAATTGGCAATATTGAACGATACAAATCCAGACTTGTTTCCAAGGGTTATACTCAGAAAGGAGGCATTGATTATAAAGAGACCTTTTCACCGGTCTCAAAGAAAGACTCATTAAGAATTATTATGGCTTTGATGGCTCATTATGATTTAGAGTTAACATCAAATGGATGTGAAAACTGTCTTTTTTAATGGAGACCTCGAGGAGGAAGTTTATATGGATCAACCAGAGGGTTTCGAAACTAAAGGAAAAGGTCAAGTAGTGTGTAAACTGAAGAAGTCAATATATGGATTAAAACAAGTTTCACAACAGTGGTATATAAAGTTTAATAATACCATAACATCTTTTGGATTTGTGGAATATACCGTTGATCGAATATATACCAAAAGATCAGTGGGAGCAAGTTTATATTTTTAGTCCTATATGTTGATGATATCCTACTTGCTGCTATTGATTGAAACATATTGCGTGAAACTAAAGATTTTCTCTCTAAAAATTTTGAAATGAAAGATATGGGTGAGACATCCTATGTGATAGGAATAGAAATATTCTGTGATAGATCACAAGGATTATTGGGATTGTCTCAAAAAGGCTATACTGAAAGAGTTCTAGAGAGATTAACATGAATAACTGTTCAGCAGGAAGTGTTCCAATTCAAAAAGGGGACAAATTTAGTCTCATGCAATGCCCTAAGATGATGTAGAACGAAAAGAAATGGAATCAATTCTTTATTCTTCAATTGTTGGTAGTCTGATGTATGCTCAGACTCTCACAAGATTGGATATTAGTTTTGCGATCGGAATGCTGTGAAGATATTAGAGTAACCCAGGAATTGATCACTGGAAAGCTGCAAAGAAAGTTTTGAGGTACCTAAAAGGAACGAAGGATTACATGTTCATGTATAGGAGATCCAAGCATTTGGAAGTTGTTGGATACTCGGATTCAGATTTCGCTGGATGTATTGACACTAGAAAATCCACGTTTGGTTATTTGTTCCAATTAGCTGAAGGAGAAATATCGTGAAAGAGTGCCAAACAGTCTGTCATTGCTACATCCATGATGGAAGCAGAATTTGTGGCATGTTTTGAAGCCACAATTCATGCATTATGGCTGCAAAAATTTATTTCAGGACTTGGAGTTGTCGACACCATTACCAAGCCGCTGAAAATTTACTATGATAATTCTGCAACAGTATTCTTCTCCAAGAACGATAAGTACTCCAAAGGTGCCAAACATATGAAATTAAAGTACTTTACCGTCAAGGAGGAAGTTCAGAAACAAAAAATACCATTTGAGCATATTAGAACAGATCTCATGATTGTAGATCCGTTAACGAAAGGTTTACAACCCCAAAGATATTTAAAGAACATGTACCTAGAATGGGTCTTGGATGTATTTATGATGTTTTGACACTCTAAGCTCCTTTACGTGTTTCTGATATACATTAATGATTTCATGTTTCTCATAATGGTGTACACATTATTATTTTGAGATATTACAGAATAAGTCTCAATGAGATATTATTGTGGACCATAATATTTTATAGCTTATGGACATGATACGATAAGTTACTAATGTTGTAGTATATGGAAGGGAGAATGTAGGCAAATTATATATAACCGCCATAACTCACATTTTGTGGTTTATCGTATTATGGTATTTATGATGGACATTATAGAAGAGATATGTTTATGCGCAACTAATGTTCCTATATTAAATATTAATATTATGTGATTATTGGGTAAAGTGGGAAAATGTAAGATTTTCTTATGTTTATTAGTGACCCAATAAGTTTAAGGCTCATAATTAATATTTAATTAATGATCAAATCTCATCCGTCCGATTGGTTACTTGATGGATATACCAGATTAAATGAGAACCTCTATAAATTGGTACAATATTTTCTATTCTCTCTTCCATCACTAAAGACGGCGGTAACGAAAGCTAGGTCAAGGGGCGAGAAACCAATTCTAACTAACGCTTCCGCTTCGTGATAATGACTTATGATTCAGGTATGTTTTCTGTAAAATTTTTATGTAAGATTATCATGTTCAAGATCCTGATATGAATTAAGTTTATGTTATATAAGGTAGTTGAGTTTATTGTGTTACTAGATAACGAGAGCATAATTCAAATAATCCTCTTACGTTTCTCAAATTATTCCGATGGCATTAAGAGGAACCATCACAAGAGAAATTAAGCAACTAAAGACAAAAGATTGGAGAAAGGTTTCTGGATTTTTTTCTTTTTAAAGAACATGTATATAATTAGGTTCAATTTACAACTACTGTTATCATGAAATATGAGTTGGTTAGTAACCAAGTAGACAGCGCCATTAAAGTTGAACGATTGTTGACTGATTCTTCTAATTTATATTTTGAGCTTCTCCTCTTTCTCTGTTTTTTTCTTTTTTTATCGTGAATGGAAAAAGAAAAAGAGAAAAACAAGAAAAGGTTATATGCGTCTAGAAATGATAGGTATTTAGCAAGCGCCAAGTTCTTTAAGGATTACAAACAAGAAAGAGGTGAATCATTTAATGATGGAGAAATTAAGCAACTTAATTAACGTTTAATTAGGTCATATTATCTTATACGGTCTCAGAAATTTTACCAATCATAAAAGGATAAGATATGTTTGTCAAAGCAACGTGAACATTCATTTGATGTACTCTGAATGGTAAAATTCTCACCACTTGTTTTGTCCAGTTTGAGAATATAACTACAAATTTCAATTATAATTCCACTAGATTTTTAACCTCAAAATCAAGTATCTTTTTGGGGTCAACTAATTCCACTTGGTACTATCAAAATATCTCCACCCTTAACAAAGTTCTTGTGTTCGAGCTAAAGGTGGCAAACGGGCCGGGTTGACCCGTAACCGGACCGTCCTAGACCGGTTAAAATCGAAACCGGACCGGCCCGGTTCATAAGGGGTCGGGTGGGCTAGGTAGGGGGTTAGAGGGGAGTTGGTCCGTTTAATTATTTTGAAACGGGTAACCGGACCGGTAGTGAACCGTAATTGTGTACCGGTTTAACCGGCCCGGTACAACGGCTA
>ML459150.1:50233-62936 GCA_005239535.1 Nicotiana rustica | reverse complement strand
TTGATTAAACACCAGTTTAGTATTTAATAAACTCAATTGATACGTTCAATTCCTCGTGGGATCGACTTTGGGATTAATACCCCAGATTTATATTTGCAACGCCCGTTTAGTCTTTATAGAAGACATAGTTGAGCGTGATCAATACTCCAATATATGAATAGTACGCTCGAATTGTCCGTCCTTCTGAGGATGAAATGATGTGCTCAACTCGACCCGCGTACCTAAATCACGTTGTACTGCCCTCCAGAAATACGAGGTAAACTGCGTACCTCGGTCAGAAATGATAGATACGGGCACACTGTGAAGAAGGACGATCTCCCGAATATAAATCTCTGCTAACCGCTCCGAGGAATAGGAAAGTGCCACAAGAATGAACTGTGCTGACTTAGTCAGCCTGTCCACAATAACCCAAACGACGTCGAACTTCCTCTGAGTCAGTGGGAGTCCAACAGCAAAGTCCATAGTGATACACTCCCACTCCCACTTCCACTCAGGAATCTCCATCTGCTGAAGCAAACCACCGGGCCTCTGATGCTCATATTTCACCTGCTGACAATTCAAGCACCGAGCCACATATGCTTCAATATCCTTCTTCATACCCTTCCACCAATAACGCTGCCGAAGGTCCTGCTACATATTGGAAGCGCCTGGGTGAATAGAATACCGAGAACCGTGAGCCTCCTCAAGGATTACTCACGAAGCCCATCAACATTAGGCACACATACCCGACCCTGCATCCCCAAAACACCGTCATCTCCAACTGTGACCTGTTTGGCACCATTGTACCAAACTGTGTCCCTAAGGACCATGAAGTGTGGGTCATCATACTGCCGATCTTTGATATTCTCAATAAAGGAAGACCGAGTGACGATACAAGCTAGAACACAACTAGGCTCTGAAATATCCAACCTCACAAACTGATTGGCCAAAGTCTGAATGCCTGAAGCTAGCGGTCTCTCACCGAATGGAATTAAAGCAAGGCTGCCCATACTCACTACCTTCCTACTCAATGCATCGTCCACCACATTGGCCTTTCTCGGATGATTTGCCTTCCTACTCAATGCATCGTCCACCACATTGGCCTTTCTCGGATGATACAATATAGTGATATCATAGTCTTTCAATAGATCCAACCATCTCCTCTGCCTCAAATTGAGATCCTTTTGCTTGAACAAATACTGAAGGTTGCGATGATCCGTGAAAACATCACACGACACGCCATAAAGATAGTGCCTCCAAATCTTCAGCGCGTGAACAATGGCTGCCAACTCTAAATTATGAACATGGTAATTATTCTCATGAACCTTCAAATGCCGAGATGCATATGCAATCACCCTGCCTTCCTGCATCAATACTTCCATGAGACCAACACGGGAGGCATCACAATATACTGTGTATGATCCTGAACCTGATGGTAATACCAATAATGGTGCTCTAGTAAAAAATGTCTTGATCTTTTGAAAGCTCACCTCACACTCGTCCGACCACCTGAATAGGGTGGTACCCTTCTGGTCAACCTGGTCATTGGGGCTGCTATAGATGAAAACCCCTCCACAAACCGGCGGTAATAACCCGTCAAACCTAAGAAGCTCCTGATCTCCGTAGCTAAAGTGGGTCTAGGCCAGTTATTGACTGCCTCAATCTTCTTAGGATCCACCTGAATACCCTCTGCTGACACGATGTGACCTAAGAAAGCAACTGAATCCAACCAAAACTCGCACTTCAAAAATTTAGCATACAACTGACTGTCATTCAAAGTCGGAGCACTATCTGGAGGTGCTGCTCATGCTCCTCCCGGCTGCGGGAGCATATAAAAATGTCATAAAAAATATAATCACAAAGCAATCCAGGTAAGGCTTGAACACGCGGTTCATCAAGTCCATAAATGATGCTGGGGCATTAGTCAACCCAAAGGACATCACCAAAAACTCATAGTGCTCATATCGCATCCGAAAACTATCTTAGGGACATCGGACACCCTAATCCTCAACTGATGGTAGCCAGATCTCAAGTCAATCTTTGAAAACACCTTGGCACCCTGAAGTTGATCAAACAAATCATCAATCCTCGGTAACAGATACTTGTTCTTGATAGTGACTTTGTTCAATTGCCGATAATCTATACACCGGTGCACCCCAGGGCGAGACACTAGGCCTAATAAAGCCCTTATCAAGAAAATTCTGTAACTGTTCCTTCAACTCTTTCGATTCTGGTGGGCCATCCGGTATGGCAGAATGGAAATGGGCTGAGTGCCCGGAGCCACATCAATGCAAAATTCAATATCCCTTTCGAGTGGCATCCCCGACAGGTTTGTAGGATATACCTCTGGAAACTCACGAACAACAGGCAGAGAATCCATAGAAAGAACCTCAACACTAAAATCACGAACATATGCCAAATAGGACAAACACCCCTTCTCGATCATATGTCGAGCCTTCATAAAAGAAATAACTCTGCTGGAAGAATGGCCAAGAGTATCTCTCCACTCTAATCGAGGTAACCCCGGCGCGGCTAAGGTCACTGTCTTGGCATGACAGTCCAATATAGCATGATAAGGTGACAGCCAATCCATGCCTAATATAACATCAAAATCGACCATATCAAGAAGCAAAAGGTCCACACTGGTCTCTAGACCCCCAATAGCGACCACACACGAGCGATACACACGATTTATGATGATAGCATCCCCAATGGGCGTGGACACATATACAGGGGCGCTCAAGGAATCACGGGGCACAACCAAATATGAAGCAAAATAATATGACACATATGAGTAAGTAGACCCCAAATCAAATAGAAATGAAGCATGTCTATTGTAAACTGAAACAATATCTGTGATAACAACATCGGAGGACTCATCCTCAGGCCTAGCTGGAAAGGCATAACATCGGGGCTGGGCCCCACCACCCTAAACCATATCTCTGGGACGACCTCTGACTGGCAGTCCTCCACCTCTAGCGGTCTGACCTCCACCTCTAACAATCTGGCCCCTTCCTCTAGCTACCTGACCCCTACCTCTGGCTGGCGGAGCAGGCGGTGCGACAGCAGATGCCGGAACCATGGCACGAGAACTCCGGTACTGAGGCTGAACACCCAATAATCTCGGATAGGCTCTCCGAATATGCCCATAGTCACCACACTCAAAGCATCCATCCTGATACTATTGTTGTGAAAACTGAGACTGATCCTGACGAGTCGGCTGACCATGATAGTAACTCTGAAGAGGAGATGCTCTGATAGGAGCTGGTGGTGCACTATAGGTTGGCTGAGTAGAAGGAGGCACATAAGAACCACGACTCCCAGACGCACTGTGAGATACCTGAAGTGCTGAATGAAATGGCCTAGGAGGATGGCCTCTACCAAAAACACCCTTGCCTCTAGATGAGGCACCCCTGAACATACCGGAATGATGAGGTCTCTTATCTAACCCTTGAGCTCCCAATCCTAAGAACCATCTCAACTCGCTGGGCTACATTGGCTGCATCCTGGAAAGAGATCTCGTTCCCCGTCTCCTTAGCCATCTGCAATCTGATAGGCTGAGTAAGACCCTAAATAAATCTCCTAACCCTCTATCTCTTTGTGTGTGTGGGGGGGGGGGAGAAGAAGAATAGCATGACGGGCCAAATCCACGAACTGGGTCTCATACTGAGTAACAGTCATGCCACCCTGCTGGAGACGCTCAAACTGACGACGACGCTCCTCTCTCGTAGTAATAGGCAGAAACTTCTCCAAGAAGAGATGTGAGAACTGATCCCAAGTGAGGGCAGGAGACCCAGCTGGTCTAGTCAATAAATAATCTCTCCACCATTTCTTGGCAGAACCGGTCATATGAAAAGCAGCAAAGTCGACCCCATTGATCTCCAAAATACCCATGTTCTGAAGAACCTCATGGCAGCTATCAAGGTACTCCTGGGTATCCTCTAAAGTGGCACCGCTAAAATAAACTGGGAAAAGCTTGATAAACCTATCCAATCTCCATAAAGCATCGGAGGACATAACTGCCCCATCAACGGGTGGTGCTGCAGCAACTGGCTGAACTACCCTAACTGGATGAGCTTCTAGGGTCTGAAACTGGGGAGCCATATGCTCCAGAGTGTGGATGGCAGAAGTCTGGGCTCCTCCTCCAGCCTGAGATACGACTGGTACCACGGGGAATGCACCAGTCTGGGATACACTCTCCATAAGTCCCACTAATCGGACCAAAGTATCCTGAAGCACCGGGGTAGCAATAAACCCCTCTAGGACCTGAGCTGGTCCCTCCGGAACGATCTGAGCTGGAGCCTCCTCATCGAACTCAACCTGAGGCTCCATGGTTGGGGCTACTGCTCGGGCTCTAGGCTGAACCCTGCCCCTGCCTCGGTGTGATGACCCGAATGGGTCATCTTATGATTTAAGACTCTATTCCGGGCTCGTTATCCTTAAACACATTATTTATTCACCTCGATTTGTATGAAGTCCGGGTGTGAATCCAGAAAGCCTTATGTGAAAATATATGAAATGATAATTTTGAGATTTAAAAATGACTTTTAGTTGACTTTGATCAACATTTTGAGTAAACGGACCTTCACCTGTGTTCCGACGGTCCTGGAAGGTTCGTAGTATAACATGGGACTTGGGCATATGCTCGGAATCGAATTTTGAGGTCCCTAGCTCGAGAAATGAATTTTTGATGAAAATTGTTAGACTGAAATTTAAAAGGATTTAAAGAAATTGATTAATGTTGAACTCGTTGGTATTGGGATCGTATTTCGGTTCTGGAGCACGGAACAAGTCTATTATAATGTTTAAGTCATGTTTGTGAAATTTGGTAGAAATCAGAGTTGATTTGGCGCGATTCGAACGTCCGGTTTAGAAGATAGTAATTTTGAAGTGTTCTTGAGAAATTCATGAGTTTTGATGCTAAATCTGTAGTTTTAGATGTTATTTTAGCGATTTGATCATACGATCAAGTCCGTAGGATGTTTTTAGACTTGCGTGCATGTTTAGTTTGGAGTCCCGAGGGCTCGGGTGAGTTTCAGGTAGGCTTCGGTATGTTTTAAACTTAAAAATTATGTTGCCTTTGTTGTTGCTGGTGCACAGGTGATTTTTTCTTCGCGATCGCGAAGTGTAAACCAGGCTGAGGGAAAAATTCTTCTGTGCGAATACGAAGCACTGGGGGGCGGTACCCATCGCGAACGCGATCAGCCTTCCGCAAACGCGATAGGTTAAGGGACCTGGGGGAGGGGAGTCACGTTCTTCTACGCGAACGCGACCACTGGGTCGCAAACGCGATGGTCAGGGGGACAAACCATCACGAACGCATAGGCCATCTGGATGCAAAGCATCACGAACGCGACAGGTCCTTCGCAAACGCAAAGAAGACATGTTCAGCGAATTAAAAACAGAACCTAAAATAGGAATTGTCCATTCCCTCATATTTTTCAAACCAAGAAGGCTTCGAGGTGATTTTCAAAGATAAGTTCTTCCCCAAAGTATTGGTAAATGATTCTAAACTACTCTCTCCCAGTTACCCATTATTTTTCATCAATTTTCAACTAATAATCTAGGGTTTTCATGGTAGAAATTAGGGCGTTTGGGTAGAATTAGGAAATTATGTATAATTGAAATTTAGACCTCGAATTGGGGTCGGATTTTTAAACTTATTACATATTCGGGCTGGGGGGTAAATGGGTAAATAGATTTTGGTCCGAACCTTGAGTTTGGACCAAACGGGCCTGGGGTCAGTTTTTAACTTTTTTTTTGGAAAATTTTGGGAAATCAGTGATTATTCATTAAAGTTGATTCATTTAGAGACAATTGATGATATTAAACTAATTATGATTAGATACAAGTGGGTTGGAGGTGAATTCTAAAGGGAAAGTTGTACTTGAGCAGTGAGTGGCCTGCGAAATCGAGGTAAGTGTTGTGCCTAACCTTAGCTTGAGGGAATAGGTTGTTACACCCCACGTTTTCGTACGTGAAAGTACGACATAAGTAAATTGATGAAAGTTCGAAAATAAGATATTAAATTCCGTATTTTCGTACGTTAAAGCCTCGTCGTAAGTTAATCGACGTAAGTTTGGGAATGAGATTTATTTTGGGATTATAATCATCATGCTATTTCAAACAAGTGATAAGCAAATTCATGAAGGTGAGAGGGTAAGTGAATCAAAGAAAATGAGACTCATCGAAGTTTGACAGTTTGGGATAAAATATGGTCCAAGCTATAATACCCGATATTTATGGACTAGTACCATACAAGGTACCACATGACCATGATTGTGAGGTGTATAAGGTATGTTAAAAGTGAGTAGTATTTTAAGTAAGTGGATAAAATTCTTAATTATGTTGGTAATTGGTTAATTATTAGATAATAAGATATTACCTAGTTAATTAATAATTAGTGGTTGTCTTTGGATAAAGACTAAGGTGTTTGGATTAGAATTAAATCAACCCATGTGGAAGCCACATGCAAATGCCTTAAGTGATTCATATACACATTATGTGACTCATATACCATTTTAGTAAAAGGTGGGTCAACAGTCTTATTGAGTGCTTGAGAATAAACTAAAGAACACTGAGAGACACTGTTTCCAAGAGGTAAATCTATGACAAAAAAGAAGAATAACCATTTGGATGCAATATGCTTATAAATTGATGATTAACATTTAGGTAGTATGTTTACGGAACTTATCTGTAAGATTTGGCTTATCATCCTTTTCCATTTCTTATTGATCAATGGATATCACGCAAGGATTCAAGAATTCAAGGATTCTAGCAAGAAAATTACTTAAGCATCTTAGCAACGTGACTCTAAAGAAGTCCGGTATGATATTTCTCAAAAATATTATACGAATTTTTTCCTACTCTAGGTATGTTAAGACTATCCCTTCTTTCTTTTTAGCATGATCTATACGAACGAACGAAATGAGAAAATGCACAACTTCCATAATATATACTCTATTTGTAGAAATACTAAAGATGTGTATGTCTTCCATGTGTCATATTATTCTATCATCTGTTCATAGGTCTCAGAATAATACGCAGTTGAAAAAGTTTATTCGGAAGGAATATTGAGATTATTACATATTTTTCATGCATTTCATTCATTTATACATGTGCATTGACCCATGACCAGATGGCGTTATATACGCATATATATGTATGTATATATATGTATATGGGATATGGGAAAGGTTATGGCGTTATATACGCATCACCACCTGATCAGCTGGTATATGTTGATGATTTTGCCCACAGTGGCCGAGATGATATGATGGGATGCCCTCAGAGGCCTGATGATGTTATGAAACACGTACCTATGCACGACATGACATTCATACGCATATGCGTGATCCTATAATTATTTCATTATTTACAGAGTTATCCAGACTTACAGGTTGAGTCATTTACGTTATATTTATTCCATGTCTGCGATGCATTTATTATGTGCCTTACATACTCAGTACGTTATTCATACTGACGTCCTTTCTTCCTGGGGACGCTACGTTTCATGCCCGCAGGTCCTGATAGACAGGTCGAGAGTCCTCCATGTAAGCTATCAGCTCAGCGGAAGAGGTTAGTGTGCTCCATTTGCTTCAAAGTTGCTTGTTTGGTTAGTATGATTTAGACCTGTATTGTTTGGTATGGCGGGACTCAATCCCAACCTTTATGAAAGTTATGTATTCTTAGAGGCTTGTAGACAGATGTCATGTACGTAAAAGACTGTATGGCCTTGTCGGCCTATGTTCAGTATACGAGTGGTTATTTTGGTCTTATATGCACGTATGTCTTATGTATAAGTTGGTATTACACGTTTCATTCTAGTTATCCTACGACAGCCTTTCTGTCTCATTTACTTTTGATATCATGATATGAAAAGATAGTTACGTTGGCACTCAGTTGAGTAAGGTATCGGGTGCCCGTCGTGGCCCATCGGTTTGGATCGTTACATAGGTATTGTGTGATTACTTGCTACGTGTTTTGTTGTTGAAAGCGATGTATAGGTGAGGTGACGAGTACCTATACATTGTAGTCGAGCCATAAAATGCGAGTGAAAGTCCATTCTTGTTATTCTTGTAGTCTTAAAGTCTATTATCCATGCTATTGTTGCTATTGAACTGTTGGGAAAACTGTATCCGGTTCCACCGAGATGGATAACATTGTGAACATTGATCCGAGGTTGACACGTTAAACTGTGAAGGTAATTATGATGAAATACTGATTTCTTGTGAAAATATCTCTTTATCTTTTGTTACTAATTCTGTGATTGGTGAGGAAGATTGTAAAGCACATAGGGTGATGTCGTGCATAATTTATTTATATGGTGAGGAAGAGTGTAAAGAACGAAGGGTGATGTCGTGCATAATTTATTTATATTATGAGGTCGAGTGTAAAATCACGAAGGGTAATGCCGTGCATTCTTATTTATAATCTGGTGAGGATGAGAGTAAAAGCAAGAAGGGTGATGTCGTTCATTCCTATTTGTTATTTGGTGAGGCTGAGAGCAAAAGCACGAAGGGTGATGCCGTGCAGATTTCCTTTCTATTTTAGTTGCTTAATTTGTTTGTTTGTTAATCACTGTTTATTTCTGCCTTCTAGTTGTTCTCACTCCTTATGTTGAAATTCCCCACTGTATGTCCCCTTCCCATTAATTTCTGTTTTAATTCTTTATTTGATGTTATTTCCAATAGCATGATTATATATGTCTAGGTTTTTATATGGTGTCATGTCCTAGCCTCGTCACTACTTTGCCGAGTTTAGGCTCGACAGTTACCAGTACATAGGGTCGGTTGTACTGATACTGCACTCTGCACTTTCTGTGCAGATTTAGGTTTAGGTCCGAGCTGAGTTAGAGTTATAGCCGACTATTCGAACAGAGACACGAGGTAGATCTGCCGACGTCAGCAGATTCCTGGAGTCTCTTCCTTATTATTCAGTTGCTATTTTATTTAGTTCAAAACAGTTATATATTTTCGTTCAGCCAAATACTTGTAGTAAATTTTTAGTAGTTCGTGAATTGTGACTCCAAACCCTGGGTAGCTAGAGATTGTATTAATTCCACAGATCGTATACGATTTCATTTGTTATTTTTGGTATCATATATTGGATGATAGTAAAACCTCGTATATATTTTAATTTTTTTAATGTCGTAACCCTCTAATGTTGGATTGCCTAGAAAGTATAGCGTTAGGCTCCATCACGGTCCCGACGACGGGAAATTGGGTCATGACACTCGGCCTCTGGCATGGCCTCGGCCTCTGCCCCTCGTAGGAGCTGCTGCTGGAGGATCCGGCTGCTGATCGGCAGAAGAAGCGGTACGTGTTCTCGCCATCTGCGTGAGAATAAGAATAGAAGAGTTTAATCAGTATCGGAATAACAAGAATCGCATGACAGATTTGAATAAAAGTGATTTGTTCCTAACTTTATAGCCTCTAGGAGATAAGTACAGACGTCTCTGTACCGATCCTCTAGACTCTACTAAGTTTGTCCGTGACTTGTGAGACCTAAGAAACCTAGCGCTCTAATACCAACTTGTCACGACCCGAATTCCCAACCGTCGGGATCGTTATGGAATCTAACATCATACTCGCTAGGCAAGTCAATGTTATAATTTAGTTAACCGTTTTCTTTTACAATTAATTAAATACAAGTAAACATTTTAAGACAGGTGATCACAAATGCGGAATTAGATAAATATTTCTTAACCATGAACTATTACTACCACCCAGAACTGGTGTCACAATCCACGAACATTCTATGAAATCTACAAGTATTAGTCTGAAAGAAAAATACATCTGTCTCGAAAGAAAATAAAACTGAAATGTAGAACATAGGAGGGGACGCCAGGGCCTGCAGACGCTTGTAGGACAACCTTGGGTCTCCTGGACAAATGTCTGCAACCGACCTCACGATCAGCCACAATCAGCTCCAAAATCTGCACAGAAAGTGCAGAGTGCAGTATCAGTACAACCAACCCCATGTACTGGTAAGTGCTGAGCCTAACCTAGATGAGGTAGTGACGAGGCTAAAGCGGGGCGTTTATAATTGTCACGACCCCAAATCCTAACCGGCCATGATAACGCCTATCGTGGAACTAGGCTAGCCAATATATCACAATTTCTTTTGAAATTCCATTACCAAAATCTGAGCATTTCATAAATATACAGAAACTACTGAATAAAGTAGGTCAACATAATGCAATACTGCCAATCCCAAAACCCGGAGCCAACGTGTCATGAGAATCTAGTGAAATAACCCAAAATAAACTATTATAATACAAATCTCCAGATCAAAGCTAAATACACAGGAAGGGAAAACAGAGATGCTGCGGACGCTGGACAACTACCTCTATATCCCGCAATCCGGCTCCGCTGCGGACGATAAAGGCTAATGCTCGAGGTCTACTCTTGAATCTGCACACAGAGGTGCAGGGAGTAATGTGAGTACACCAACTCAGTAGTAATGAAAATAAATCAGGTTTGAGCAGCAAGAACCATAAAATCAATGTCATCGAATCACAAGAGGCACAACCTTTCTTTCCAACAGTATAACATAGATACGTGAAATCATCATGTCTCAAATCATTTTCAGAGACATCCTTTAAGGAAAGTATATTTTTCAACAACTTCAACCGAAAGGTTTGGTATAAAAAAACGATATGAATCATATAGAGGCCCCTCAGGCAAAATATGTACCATAATCAGTCCCTCGGGCATGCCTCACAGTCACTCATAATCAGTCACTCAGCACCTCACAGTCACTCATGCCTCCCAATCACTCGTCACTCGTCACTCGGCACTCGCACTCAGTAGGTACCTGCACTCATTGGGGGTGTACAGACTCCGTCTTCGGAGGGGCTCCTTCAGCCCAAGCGCTAAATAAACAGCCAAATCATGGCATCAATCGCTCTCAGGCTCTCGACCTGTCTCATATCATAAATATCCTCACAACATTGGCCCTCGGCCGCACTCAGTCAGACCCCCTCAACATGCCACTCGGGCCATAAGTAAAACGGGGTTCTCGACCCGAAAATAGTATTTCATTTCAAGAAAAAGTAATATCATCAAATAGGAGTGTCAACAATTTCACGAGGAGACTGAGTGTAAAATCACAGTTTCAAGTAGTGAGAATATCAGTAAAGTAGCCCCCAAGGGTTAAACGGATCGGCACTAGGCCCCAAACATGGCTCATAGCCAAATATTACACAATTCTTTTAGAACATAATTAACATAAGGTTTTGAGTAAATATGCAACTCATTAGTTGCCGCGGAGAGGACCTAGTCCAATCCAAAAATCAGTGCACGCCACATATTCGTCATCCGACATGTGCGCCATTCTAAATTCAGTGAGGAAATATGTAGTCTGGGGTTCCATACCTTCAAGACAAGATTCAAGACCATTACTTACCTCTACCGGGCCGCGACACTAGTCCACTATGCCTTTGCCCCTCAAATTGGCTACCGTTTGCTCCGAATATAGCCAAAACCAGTTCAACATTATTAATATATACTCAAGGAACACAACCCAATCGAAAATCATCAAATTAAACAAAAATCTCAAAATTCGGCCAAACCCGAGCCCCGGTCCCACCTCTCGGAATTCAATAATTTTTACATCCTTAGAATCCTCGTCCTCCCACGATTCTATGAATACCAAGAACACTAAAATCAGACTACAATTGCCCACTCAAATCCTCAAAAGAAAAATAAATTTTCCCATGCACCCTTCTTCCCCAACTTTGGTTCAATTCCAGAAATTTTATGGTTTAATCAGTTAGGAATTGACATAAAAACGAGTTATGAAGTTGAAAATCTTACCTTCAAGTGATTCCCTTAATGCCCTTCAAATCCCTCTCAAATAGCTCTCAACTCATATGCAACAATGGGGAAAATATAAACCAATTTCGCACTTCAGGCCTTATAAACATTCTGCCCAGCCAAAATAATTCCTTCACTACAATCGCAAACTTTTGCACGCGATCGCGAAGAACAAACTTGCTGCCCCATCAATTTACCTCACGCGATCGCGATTCATCAAGACTTAAAACTACGCGATCGCAAACCATTCCACGTGATCGCGAAGAACAAATCTCAACTCACCCCACATGCCCCTTTAACTCTACGCGATCGCAAACAAGACCACGCGATCGCACTGACCAAACACTCATACTCACGCGATCGCAAACCATTCCACGCGATCGCGATTAACAAAAATCCTGCCTCACCAATTATCCCTACGCGATCGCAAACATCCTCACGCGATCGCGTAGAAGGAAACCTGAAACTTACACCAACAACAATCTGCCTAGAATTCAAGCCAAAAGTTGGTCCGTAAACCATCCGAAACACACCCGAGGCCCTTGGGACCTCAACCAAACATACCGACATATCTGATAACATCATTCAAACTTAGTCGAGCCTTAGAAACACCAAGAACAACACGAGAACACCAAATTTACAGCAAATTCAAGCCTAAGAACTTTGAAACTTCCAAATTTCGCCAAGTACGTCGAAACCAACCAAAACACCTCCGATTAACCTGAAAGTTTGTAGAAATATCCAAAATGACATTACGAAACTATTCCAACTTCTGTAATTCCATTCCGACCTCGATAGTCTATTTTCCACTGCCAACCGAAAATCGCCAAAAACTAACTTTCGCCAATTCTAGCCTAATTCTACACCGGACATCATGAAAATATTCTGAACACACTCCTAAGTCC